>CAUYRH010051430.1:0-25466 GCA_963574655.1 Perodicticus potto
GCTAAGACTTCCATTAGTATGTTGAATAGCAGTGTAGACAGTGGGCATCCTATCTTCGTTTCTGATTTGAGTGGAAATGATTTCATTTTTGCACCATTCAATGTGATATTGGCTATGGGTTTGCTGTAGATGGCCTCTATTAGTTTACGAAATGTCCTTTCTATGCCTAATTTCTTAAGAATTCTAATCATGAGAGGATCCTAGATATTATCAAAGGCCTTTTCTGTGTCAATTGAGAGAATCATATGGTCTCTGCTTTTTATTTTATTGATGTGATGTATTATATGTATAGATTTGCATATGTTGAACCAACCCTGTAACCCTGGAATAAAACCAACTTGATCATGGTGTATAATTTTTTTGATGTATTGTTGATTTCTGTTTACTAAGATCTTATTGAATATTTTTGTATCAATATTCATTAATGATATTGGTCTATAATATTCTTTCTTTGTTGTTTTCTTTCTTTTCCTGGTTTGGGGATCAGGGTGATATTTGCTTCATAGAATGTGTTGGAAAGTATTCATTCTTTGTCTAAGCTTTGGAAAATGTTGCATAATATAGGTACTAGCTCCTCTTGAAAGGTTTGATAGAATTCAGATATGAAGCCATCTGGTCCTGGACATTTCTTTTTAGAAAGATTTCATATTGTTGATGCTATTTCAGTGATTGATATAGGTCTATTCAAGATTTCTAATTCTTTCTGGTTGCATCTAGGGAGGTGGTGTGCTTCCAGGTATTGGTCCATTTCCTTCAGATTTTCATATTTTTGGAAATAGAGATTTTTGTAGTAATCATTAAGGATTTTTTTAATTTATGAAGTGTCTGTTGTTATTTCTCCTTTATCATTTCTGATAGACAATATTAGAGATTTTACTTTTCTGTTTCTGTTTAGGTTGGCCAAAGGTTTATCAATTTTGTTAATCTTTTCAAAAGACCAACTTTTTGTTTTGTTGATCTTCTGAATGAGTTTTTTGTTTTCTATTTCATTTAATTCTGCCCTAATTTTGGTTATTTCTTTTCTTCTTCTGGGTTTATGGTTGGAATGTTCTTCCTTTTCCAGTAGCCTGAGATGATCCATTAAGTTTTTGGCTTCCTTTCTTTCTGTTTTATTGATGAAGGCTTCCAATGCTATAAATTTCCCTCTTAGGACTGCCTTTGCAGTATCCCACAGCTTTTGATAATTTGTGTCTTCGTTACCATTTTGTTCCAAAAATTTGGTGACTTCCTTGTCAATCTCATCTTTCACCCAGCTATCATTCAGCCTAAAATTATTTAGCTTCCATGACTTTTTTTGAGTATGAAGATTCCCTTTGCTGTATAGTGCAACTTTTATTCCTTGGTTGTCCAAAAAGATACAAGAAATAATTTCTACACTTATAGATTTTCTGAGGTTAGACTCGTGTCCTAGGATATGATCAATTTTGGAGGATGACCCATGGGTTGATTAAAAGAATATATATTCAGTTTTATTAGGGTGAAATGTTTTGTAGAGTTCTGTAAAGTCCATTGGTTCTAAGGTTAGATTAAGTCTAAAATTTCTTTGTTTAGTTTTTTCTTGGAAGATCTATCCAAAACTGTCAAAGGGGGGTGTTAAAATCTCCAACTATTATAGTGCAGGAAGATAACAAGTTGTTCATATCCATTAGGGTCTGCTTTATGAATTGAGGAGCATTCTGGTAGGGTGCATAAATGTTTATCAAAATCTCTTCATGTTGGGTATTTCCTGTGACAAATATGTAGTGACCTTCCTTATCTTTCTTTATCTTTGTTGGTTTAAAGCCAATTGTATCTGCTACTAAAATTGCAACCCTGGCTTTTTTCTGGTTTTCATTTGCCCATATTATACAAGTCTATCCCTTCACTATGAGTCTATTTAACCTTTTAGGTAAGGTGTATAGAGCAGATATCCAGTCTGAGTTTATGTATCCAGTCAGCTAGACTGTGCCGAATTTAAACCATTCACATTAATTGAGAGAATTGATAAGCTTGGTTGTGTTATGGGTGTCATAATTTTAGGATAGCCAGTGGAAATTTTTAATCCTTTCACCACTGTGCAAGTTATGTTTTGTTCAAAAATTCCTGGGTGAGTTTACTTTGGAAGTAAAGCATTGTGCTGGTCATTGTGGAGGATGGGTCTGAAAATTTCCTGGTTTAGTTATTGAAAATTTCTTCAACATGTCTATGTCATTAAAGTATTTGCTTTCTCCATCACAAATGAAACTGGATAGAGAATTCAGGGCTGGCAGTTGTTTTCTTTTAGGAGACTGAAGTTTGATGACCACCTTCTTCTGGCTTGAAACAATTCAGCTGAGAGATCTGTAGTCATTCTGGTATTTTTCCCTTTGTAGGTGATGCTTTTCTTATGTCTGGCTGCTTGCAGAATTTTCTCCTTCATCTTAACTTTGGAAAAGTTAATCACAATGTGTCTAGGAGATGTTTTATGTGGTTTGAGTTTTGCTGGAGTTCTGAAATTGTCTGCTATCTGAAGTTCTGTATCTCTTGCGATGCTTGGGAAATTTTCCTCCAAAATCACTTGGAGTAGAGCATCTGTACCTTTAGGACCATCTTCTTCTCCTTCAGGAATTCCTCTAAGATGAATGTTTGATCTTTTGGAGTGATCCCACAACTCTCTCAGAGAATGATCAGCTTTTGCGCTCCATTTGTCTGCCTCTTTGAGTGTTTGGGATCATTCAAAAGCTTTGTCTTCAGTTTCAGAGATCGTTTCTTTTGCCTGGTCAACTCTAATACTGAGGGATTCTACTGTGTTTTGGAGCTTCTCAACTAACTTTTTCGTTTCCTTGAACTCTGCTATCTCTTTTATCATTATGTGTATATCTTTGGTGACTTGGGCTTTAAGATCATTAATTTCTTGAGACAACTTTAGAATTACTGTTTGGAATTCAATTTCTATCTTTTTTTCTATTCTATTTATCTTATTTGCCATCCATATTCTGAATTTAATTTCTTACATTGCTGCCATTTGTCTATGCATGGCATCTTCAGTTGTATCTCCTTTGTCATTTCTTGGGGGGGTTTGATCTTTGATCTCGTCTGGTTATTCATGTTGCCAGAGTTATTCTGCTGGGTCTGCATCATGTTTATTTTCCACTGTTTTGTTATTAGAACTGATAGGGTTATTAGAACTGATAGGGTATTATCTGGGCCTGCAAGTCTCAGTCCCAGATAATAGAGATAGCCCCTTACCGAAGAACTAGGCTTTGTAATTGTGGTTCCCAGATAATAGAGATAGCCCCTTAGCAAAGAACTAGGCTTTGTAATTGTGGCTTATCTCCTATAACCTTACAAAGGCCTCTTTCAGAGTTTTAGCCAGAGACTATGAGGACCTAGTTGGTGAGATAGCACAAGCTAGCTCTGTTTTGGTATCAGCCAACCTCTACCCTATCCTAAGAAACTGTAAGACTAGGTTTAAATCTTGACTGTGAAGAGATATAAACAGCTGTAGTGCCCAGTCTCCACCCTTCAGTTCTTTTCTGCTGTAGAACTAAGAAGGTCAACTTCAGAATGTCCCTGAGTGGACAGCCCCAGACATGGGTACCAACCAATTTGTCACAGGCAGTGCAAACACTGCCCAACAGAGAGGGACTCAAGGGTTTCCAACAACACAATTGGAGCCAGGGATTCACACTCATGCTCACAGACTTAGTCCACATTGTTGTCCACTTCTCTGCTCACAGGCCCAGCTGGAGCCAGGGGCCAGGCCCCCACCTACTGGTCTCAGTCCACATCCAGCTAGCCTCTGCTTTCCAGACCAGTTAGAGTGAGGGGACCATGCCCTACCCTCATTCACTGCATGGCAAGCCTCTGTTCACAAGCTCTGTTGGAGTCAGGGCACTGGCCCCGACTTCTGGCCTCAGTCCACACACAGCTAGCCTCTGCTTGCCAGACCAATTGGAGTCAGGGGACCACACCCCTACCAGCCAGTCTCAGTCCACTGCCTGGCAAGCCTCTGTTCACAGGCTTTATTGGGGTCAGGCCACCAGGCCCTACCCTCTGGTCTCAGTCCACACACAGCCTCTGCTTTCCAGACCAGTTGTAGTTAGAGGACCACGCCCCTGCCTGCCAGTCTCAGTCCACTGCCTGGCAATTTTCTGTTCACAGGCTCTGTTAAAGTCAGGTTACCACACCCTGCCTGCAAGTCTCAGTCCTCACCTGGTAAGCCTCTGCTCACCAGCCCCACTGGAGACAGTGGACCATGCCGTAACCCTCAGTTCTTGATTCACACCCAGTAAGCCACTGCTAGAGGGTTCTGTTGGAATTATGGGACCATGCCCTTGCTCTCAGGTCTCAGTCCATGCCTAGCAAGCCTCTGCTTACAGGCCCAGCAGGGGCTGGGGACCAGCCCTGTCTGCTAAACTCAGTCCACATGGGGCAACCACTTTCCTGCTGTGGGTGTGGACAGAGTCAGAAGTTCTGCTCCCCATCCCGCCAGACACAGCCTGAACTGAAGGTCAAACACTACCACTTACTGGGCATAGTAATAACCAGGGGATGGCTCCTCCTCCCACCAAATGTCCCTTTCTTCCCACACCCTCTTTCTTCCCCATTAGTCAAAGATCGCATCCTGATGGTTGGCGCTCCACACTATGCCCAGATATCTCAGGGAAAGACCAAACACTGTGCTCTGTAGGGGGCAGAACTTCAGACCCCCATGAGAGGAGGAAAACGTGGACTGGGAGTTTGGACTTGTGGGGAAAATATCTGTTCAATTTTATGCCTGTCAAGGTAGTGTCTAAGTTTATAAGTGGGACCTCCCTGGAGAAAGAGACCTGGAGTTTAGTGGCTCTCTATAGCAAAGTAAAATGAGAGGCCTTTTGTTCCCTGTTCACTCACAGTTAGACTGTGGCAGGTCCCTGCTTGAGGGAGGGGTCTCCCATCCTCTAGTCGTTAGGTTTTATACCTGTAATTTGTTTTCTTGAATGCTCCTCCTTGGAGTTACAGCTTGCTGAACTTCCTTCTTGGCTCAGCTCCCCATCTTTGTCTTCATAGAGTTGATTGCATCCAGTTTTTCTTCCTCTGCTCAGGAGACTCCGTGGAGGGTTGCTACCAGTCGGCCACCTTCTCAAAATTCCTTGACGTGAATTTTGGACAACCATCATTTCTACTGTCCCTGATGTTTTGCTCTGCCAATCAGTCTTATGAAAGGCTCCAAAGTTGCTGACAGCAAATACAGATGTTCTCACTTACTTTGTATCTGCTACAATTACTGGGTTATTTCTTTGTACTGGCCTTAAATTATTCCCAAAGATTACAAAAACGTTAGATACATTTTTTTATTCAAAATTAGGAATGGAAAAAAGTAAGAGTGAAATAAGTAAGTGTTCCGGGAAAAGTTAGCTGAGAGTGTGATGAGGAGACCCATGTTTTTCATTGCTTATTAGAGTGGGCTACTACATGTAAACATGAACATGAAATGACTGCATGAAATTTTGCTTTATAGCTTACATATTTATACTTATTTATTTTTTTTTAAGACAGAGCCTCAAGCTGTCACCCTGGGTAGAGTGCCGTGGCATCACAACTCACAGCAACCTCCAATGCCTGGGCTCAAGCAAATCTTCTGCCTCCGCCTCCCAAGTAGCTGGGACTATAGGCACCTGCCACAACACCCGGCCATTTGTTGGTTGCAGCCGTCATTGTTGTTTGGCGGGCCATGCTGGATTCGAACCCGCCAGCTCAGGTGTACGTGGATGGTGTCCCATCCCGCTGAGCCACAGGCGCCGAGCCCATATTTATACTTTTATTAGCCACAACAAACACCTGAGGGGAAAAAAGCTTTTGCCTTTATGTAATAAAAAATAATTATTTTCTTGTCACCATTGATTATAAATCACAACTTGATAGATTAGATAGCAAAGAAATGGTTTAAATATAATGTCATGTGAATAATATAGATGCATATCCCACATATGTGTCTAGTACCATTTGAAGTTAAATCAAAAGCTCATCATAATAAACAGCACTACTGCAATTTAGAAAGCCAAAAAGCTTGCTTTCTAGTAGATCATTTCCATTGTAAAGAGATTAATATGACCAAGGCTCAAGTTTTGCTTTTTTGTTTTTGGGGGTTTTGTTTGTTTGTTTGTTTTGTTTTTGAGACAGAGTCTCACTTTGTCACCGTAAGTAGAGTGCCGTGGCATCACAGCTCACAACAACCTGAAACTTTTGGACTTAAGTGATTCTCTTGCCTCAGCCTCCCAAGTAGTTGGGACTACAGGCACCTGCCACAATGCCATCTATTTTTGTTGTTGTTGTTGTAGTTGTCATTGTTGTTTGGTAGGTCCAGGCTGGGTTCGAACTCTCCAACCCCAGTGCATGTGGCCAGTGCCCTAGCCACTGAGTTATGGGAACAGAGCCAGGGGTTCAAGTTTTTATTACTGTTTGATATATATATATAATTATTCTTAATGTTATCTGGGAGTTCCTAGGCTAATGAAGCAAATTTAGAAAAAGGTTACTGTGAAGTTGAAAGTTTCTAATGTTCCAGGCAGTATAAATAACAGCATTATGGCAGTAAATATTTTGTTACCCTTTTTATAAGATGGTAAAAGAATTCAAATTGTACTGTCAAAAGTTTAGGTTTTCCTTCAAAAAGCAGGAAAAGTCTTAATAAGCTAAATTCTTTTTATGGCTATTTTTTTTTTCAATTTCTGTATGTGCTTATTATAGTAAATGTATCAAGACCACAAATCAGACTAAGTCAAAGGCACAAAGTAGAAAATATTGACAATGTGGCATAATCAACAAGTCATCACTATAGTAGTTTAAAATGAATTCAAAATTAATGAAGGCGAACCAGAGATCATCTGTGTAGAAAAGATTTCATTTGTATTTGAAATACTGTGTCTATCCTTAACAGCTAAGAGATAAGAATGAACCAAAGTCCCCATTGATGTAAGAGAAGTTACTGTGACCCATGAGGTAAAGAGATGGAGGGAGAGAGAATAGTTCGTACAGACGACTTTCTATCTGACAAATGTCTTTGTTCCTGTTCTCAGAGAATCATGCACCCAGGTGCAGGTAGGTTGAATAAAAGCTGGAAGTAAGCATGAGTAGTCAACAACATTCAAGGTGCCATCATGGGATCCAGATAAAACTGTCATATTCTTTTAACTTCTGTGTATCTGGAAGCCAATGGCCATGTGGAGGACCCAGCTGCAGGCTGGCCACGTGGAAGGATCAATCACGTGGGCTTACGTCCTCTCCTCACTAATTATTTGGCAGGTGACTTTGTGTACATTTTTCTTTTAGCTTTGCGAGCTTCGATTACATCATCTGTGAAGAGGAGAGAATAACGAATTGAACACTTGTAAGTGGTAATGAGATACCTACACGAAGTAGTCAGTGCATGCTGGGTGTGAGAACAACCGTCTTTTGACTTGTAACCACACTGCAGCGAAGTAACCCAAAAGACACTGTCACAAGGAGGAATGGTAAACTCAACCTGAATGCTAAAGCTGTTAAAACCATATGCTATGAATATATCCTCCCCGCAAGCAAATACCCGGGGGATGAAATCACCTGAAGGCCGCCTAAGTTTCCAGCCACCCAATTTAAATGGAAAACATGCCACAAACAGGATGAGTGGGCGATTCAGCAGAAACCCTGATGCGAAGTCCTGACTCTCACCGTCACAAAAAGGACTGCTCCTTTTATTCTGGATTTCATGTTTACAACATGAGACGAAACAAAGATAAATCTCAGCCAGCCGGCAGGCAGCGCCGCGCTCCAGACACTCTGCCCGTCACTGTGTTTTAACTGGGTGACGGGAGTGCGGGAGGCGCAGGACTGCAGGCCGCTCACAGCGCCTCCACCCGGGCTTTAACTGGGATGAAAAATGCGAGCACACGAGAGCAATGGGTTTAAAGGCAGAGTTCTGTTTATTCCACATATTAACGATTACCAGCTGGAAAGATAGATGGAAAGCGTCTTATTCTCCCCCGAGGGTCAGAAGAATACCGCTTCCCTGAACTGCAATCTTTCCGACTTCTTGCTGCGCTTCACTTGGTTGCTGATTCAGACCCTGCGAGTTTTACAAATTGGAGGTTGTGGCGGCCGGCCCTGCATCACACACATCAGCAGGTGCTCGCTTCATGCCTCTGCACCACATGTTTGTAATACTTGCAATATTTCTAATTTTTTTGTTATTACATCCATCATGGTGGTCATTGATCAGGGATCTTTTACATAGTTGTAATTGAAGGAACAACAAAAAATCGTGCGTGTGTTCTGGCTGCGCTGCTGAATGGTCATCCCCCTGTCTCTTGCCCTCTCCTGATGTCTCCCTGGGCACTGTGGCATGTGCCTGTACTCCCAACTACTTGGGAGGCTGAGACAAAAGAATCTCTTGAGCCCAAGAGTCTAAGGTTGCTGTGAGCTATGACGCCACAGCACTCTACTGAGTGCCACAAAGTGAGACTCTGTCACAAAAACAAACAAAAGAAAGCAACAATATTGAAATGGACCAATTAATAACCTTATTTTAATTGCTCTAAGAGTTCAAGTTAAAGAATATCTGGGTGTCTCTCACTTTTGGTAAAGATCTAATTATTCACTTTAATGAGGAAGGCAAGTCCTCTCATAATATTTTCACATAATAACAGAATGGCTCTTGGCACCAGGATAACCAGTTCGACCATATGTGTTACACCTTCTGTGCACTTATTTGGGGGTTTCAGCTGATTCCTGGTGCTATAGGAGTTATTTTTATCAGTAAATACATGAGTGAAAAGTGTGAGGCAATCCTAAATGCTGAGAATTAAACCGATAGTAAAATAGAAGACTGTTTAGATATAATGTTATGACTTTGACTTTTGAAATTGATATGAACTTTTAAATCTAATAATAAATGTTTTTTGACCAATTTTGAATAATTTTAACAAACGCTATCTATGCCCTTTTCCATACGCAAAATTGGAAAAGGTTCTGCACATTATTTTCTTAAAAACACATATCACTTAAGTCTAGCAATAATCAGTTTGTTCTCAAATAATTGCACTACAATATTACAATATTGTACTACAAAATTACAATAATTGTAATTTTGAGTAGGAATTACACTGGTCTTGGACTTGGTACTTTTTTTTATTTGTGTCTTTATTAAGTTACCTTGTTTATCATAAAAATCTGATTGTGATCTTTTTATGATCCTCCTAATATAAAGATAGTTTATAACTTAGTCTAGAAGTAATATTATAAGTTAGCTCTTAGGTATTAGCAATAAGTACATTACAATAATTATCATAATAGTAGTCCATTATTACCTTGACTGCAAACGCAACAGTTATTTTATTAAATATGTGACATCTTTAAATTATAATAGCTTTAGCAACCTACTTGGTTGTAATTATCAGTAGTTACTCTATTTTAGCTCTTTTTTTGTTATTCAAACATCATGTTAAATGGTTGTGATGCTCTATTGCTGCTAACTCTTCAGATTTTCATATTGGCACTGCAAGGAAAACAACTTTTTCCCTGGAAAATTCACTATTAAGAAAGATTTACTACAATACCTGCTCACAAGATAAAAATGAATATGCTCTTTACAAAAGACTAACAAGCTAATATAATGTGGACTTAATGAAGTCCCTGTTTCTTTTGAGTTGTTCCAGTTAAAGGGGATAGAAAATGCAAGGTTGATCTAAAGAAAAGGTAATGCAAAGCATTTATATTGTACACAATCGATAACAAGTTTCAAAGACACAATTCTACCATATTTTTCTCCAGAACATACAATCAGAGCAAAACAGTTTGTGTGTAGATTTCTAGCTTCTTGCAAGAATGGAGGCATCAGTAGCAGTGAGTGGACAGGCCTCCTCAGCTGTGCATGGTGCTTGGAACCCAATAGGACATTTGACTCTAGGCACCATATACAGAGAGTGCCCCCCGGACACCAGTGCAGAACAATCTTATCCACACACATATCCAGACACTCCCAAGGAACCAGTATAACCTTATACACTGTTCCATCAGTGCACTTGAAAATATCCTTCTACTATACACAGTCATTGATTGAGCGCCAATTAGATTATGCTACCAACTTCCTGAATGTCATCTGTGTCTTTCTATAAATCTGTACTATCTATGTTATTCCTCCTTCTCCTTACATATATTTAAAGTTTAAAAATATATTATTAACAGGTTTTTATAAATATACCCATAAGCATAAGCTCCATATTTTATCATTCAGATAAAATTCTGGTATGAATAATCAAGGACATACAATTCTGATGGGTAACTTAGAGTAAGGATTGCTCTGCTTCTGAAAAAAATACCAACATTAACTCATGTTTCCTACCTCTTTATAGGGTTAGAAATTTCTGACCTGCTACCAAAATCAACTGTTTCCTTGCTGTCAACTATGAGCTATTATTCTATAAATTGACTTGGCAAAATCATAGAATTTTAGCACTGTGGGAGGAGGAGGTTATTTAGAGATCATCTCTTTCAAGTTCTTCATTTATTCAAGTTGAAATAGCAGGAGAGTCAACTAAATTAACACGATGCATAATATGCTTGGGAAAAAATTGAGATTTGGTAATAATAACATAGCACAAAGAAGCAGAGGAGTAATTAGTAAGAAAAGTTAGGAAAAAATCTAGAATTCCACCAGACTTTGTAGTCAGCATGATCCAAATACATATAAACTGTTTTGCATGGTTTCAATACTCATCCCTGTTAGAGAGGTTTTCAGGAGCTATATAAAAAGACAATGTTCCCTAAGTGTTGTAGAATATTATCTAGACATATACCCTATTAGTGGTGAGACCAAAGGAGTTCTTATTTAAAATGCACATTTTTTTTTTTTTTTTGCAGTTATTGGCTGGTGCCAGGTTTGAACCTGTCACCTCCGGTATAGGGGGTGGATGTCCTACTTCTTGAACCACAAGCACCGCCCTTAAAATGCACATTTTTTCAGCCTCAGATGTTTGATAAGCACTGCAGAAATCTCCCCTATACAGTAGTGTTTGAGAATCACTGAGCTGTAATTTTGAACTTACATAAACTATTTGTAATTTGACCAGACATCGATTTTTGTTTTCTTTTTACCCTATATTTTTTTCTCATAATAATTAATAGCAAAATACATTATATGTTTGTTTTTGTTTATAGGAACAGTGTTCCACTCTACTGCTAGTTTTGAAGAGAAAAAAGTTAGAAAAACAAAGCAAAGGATGAGCATTTTGCAAAAGGGAAAAAGTCTGAATCCCCAAGAACCTGTGAGAAGGAAAGGAGGGCTACTGCCCAGATCCACAAAGGGGGCCTGGACACTTACTGAGAAGACACACCATTGATACATTCCGCTACTTGCCTGCATGGAAGACTAGAATAGAATAATTTGAACTGGAACAGAAATTTGTAGGTTACCCCATTTCCTTTGTTCCTTATATAGGGCAGACATTCCACAACTTCTCTCAGAGCTTAAACACAGTTTTAGTTACCTTGTACCAGGCATCCTCAAACTTTTTAAACAGGGGGCCAATTCACTGTCTCTAAGACCATTGGAGGGCTGGACTATAGTTTAAAAACAAAAAAAAAAAAACTATGAACAAATATGCACACTGCACATATCTTATTTTGAAGCAAAAATCAAAACAGGAACAAATATAAGTCACACCGCAGCATGTGGCCTGTGGGCCATAGTTTGAGGACCCCTGCACCATGTAGTTTTCTGTAAGAACTGAGCCTCCATCAGGGAGTAAGTAAGAAAGCATGGAAAAATAATATGAGAATTGAGCAACATGACTAATTCAAGTTAAAATAGCTGTGTGAATTTGGAAAAGTATGTAAAATACTATAACCCTCAAAACTCATCATTTGTAAAGTTAGGAGGTTGTATGAAAAGCTCTGCAGTTCTCGGGGTTACCTGACTTTCTGTGTAAAGGAGTTGAATTCGCCACTCTCACCCAGCGTCCTGGAGGAATCTCAAGAAGGCTATATTTTGTTGTTTAGGAGAATATGGGGTCCACAGGACACATAAATGGGTCACTTCAAGGAAGAGAGGAAGGGAAGGAAAAATATAAATAGAACCAAGTCAGGTCAGGTCAGTTGCTTCCTTATTTTGTGTCTCTCTTAGTTCTTTTTTGTGTTTTTCTGCATCTCTTTTTCCCCTGCAGCTGGTTTGGCAGACCAGTGGTCCGTTTCTAAGGTGGCTTCTTCAGGCCGATCTAGGGAAAAGAAGCAATGGAGCTCAGGTCACCTTCGTACCTGACCTTGACCTTAAATGTTCTGATGTTCACATATAACTCACCTCACTGAACCCAATATCTGAGAAGCAAGTTGGGATTTGAGAGTAATGCCCTCAGCTAGTGATTAAAAATATTCCTTTCCTTGAGTTTCTCCCATGTACATATCCACATGAACCCGGTCAGAGGGATATTTGATTAACAAGGATATTAATATCATTTTTCAATTCTCTTATTAACAGTGTCTGAGATCAAAATTAAGCATCAAAAAAAGTAACGATGGTATTCTGTATGGATTATCTTGCCAATAATTATTTCTACTGTCTGCTATCTAATTTCTATGTATTCAAACAACTTGGCACAGGTAATAGTTTTACTATAATGAAATTATAAGGGATCAGATAACTTTTGTTCCAATTTTGCCCACAGACAAAAGGGTGCTACCTTCACACATGAAAGTTAGGTGGAAACTTCATGGTCAATGGGCTATGAGCATTTAGTACAACTGGAATCTCATCCAGGTTCTGTAAATTCCATATACTTGTATTTAGAGGTTTTTGAATTTAATCGCAGCACTTTCCTCAATTATAATAGAACTTTCAACATGTAATTTGTTCTTTTTCAAAACTGCAAGGTAAGCAGTAAATAAATCAAATGTATCTTAGAGCACTTAAATTATTACATTTTAATTAGTGCTTTAATCAGACCTCAGAATTAGAATAAATTTTAAGAACTATGTGAAATGTTTCTCTGGCTACTTAAGAAAAAATATTGAGGAGCACACACTGAAAAATCTACTTAAAAAACAAATGCTGAATGCGAGCAAAACCCTTTATTAAATAAAGCAGAACAATAAAGTCTCCCGTTAAAACTGTATCTAAAATAGTTTGTCTAAATCAAGTGTCTGTTTCATATTAAGAACTACATTATATCTGAGACCTCAGAAGAAGAAAAATGTTGTTAAAGGATCAGAGGGTGCATACAATTTAACCACACAAGTCCCTTCCATGCTTTTTTCTTTCTTATGTCCCCAAATACCTTAGTGTTGAAATAGCCTCTTGCTCTTGATGATATATAGTGAAGAGAAGAAAGAGACTTTTTAAAATCCAAACAGTGAAAGACTTAATTATTTAAACCCAGTTTTAATGCTGGACTAAGTAAATATAACACCTTGGGCCCTAATAATAGCAAATTTTCCAAATGGTCGAGAGAATGACACAGAGTTAACTCCAACAGCTGTTCTTGTGACATGAGCTCTTGCTGCAGAAATTGAATGGAGGCTGTCAGTCAAATGGCCTGTCTACCTGAGGACACGAGCACAGGAGGAGCTGTGGGACAAAGCTAATAACTGGGGATTAAATATTGCCAACACACAGACTCTTCATTTTTCAAAATACAGAACTCTAATACTATACTAAAATGTAATTTAATTTATAAATGTTTAATTTGAAAATGCATTTTCCTGTATAATTTTTAGCACTTTATGATTGTGTTTGCAAAAATGGAAATGATTGTTGCACGCGAGCACCATGCAACCCCATCAAGTGCATTTGGGGCATTTATCACAGAGAACGAAGACTTACACATACACAAAAACCTGTACACAAATGCTCATAGCAGTTTAATCCATAATAGCCCCAAACTGGAAATGCCATAAATGACCTTTAACAGAGAAATGGTTAAAAAATTTGTGATACATCCATGTCTTAGAATACTACTCAGAAACAAAAAGGAAAGAATGATTGATAAGCAGCTATAAGGACGAATCTTCATAGAAATATGCTGAATGAACAGAGCCAGTGCAAAACGCTTACACTGCATGGGTGCATTCATTTAATGTTCTTGAAATAATAAAATCATGGAACTGAATACATACAGGTAGTTTCTGGGGGTTAAGAGTAAGGAAGGGGAGAGCAAGAACAAAGTGGATATGACTCTCACAGGGCGACTGGAGGAATCCCGTGGAGATAAAAATGTTCTTCATCTTGACAAAGTCAATGTCAACTGCCTGATTGTGACCATGTCCTATAGTTTTACGAGGTGTTATCATCGGGGAAAGTCAGGTACAGGGCGCATAGGATCTTTCTGTGTGATTTCTTAGAACTGCATTTGAATCTAAAATGATCTCAAAATAAAAAGTCTCATTTAAAAACAGTATTGATAAAAAAAAAAACTAAAAATATCAACTTAGAGAATATTACTGTTTTCAACATGAATTCCCCAGGAATGAAACGTATTTTTACATAGATGATTTTAAATTAAGAACATGTAGAATATCAGCATCAATTCATGTTCATTCAATTTCAGAAGAATAGGTGCATAGAATTATGACATAATGAATATTAATGCCAGTTGAGCTTCTGAAGTATTTTTGTGGGTCCAGATCAAAAGAGAGAATTGATATATTTACTAAATATTACTAAATATTATTTAAATAGAAGGAAATTAAAGCCAAATGGCAATTTTCTAAATGTCTTTCTAGTGCATGGAAACTTCCCTAAAATTGTTATCACTGAAAGGCATGGTTAGTGATCTTCACTGGGTTACGTTCCAATCTTGAGCCTCATTTGGGAAGATATTCTTACCAACAGAAGTTTTTTATACATTCCCCTTTTCCTGACCATTTGGGAGAGGACACTAATTGGGCACAAGGCCAATTGGCAGCTAAGCAGGAATGCAGAACAGTGACCAAGATATAGTTGTTAAACTCCAAAGACATACCGTAAGTCTCAAATCCTCATAAATGGAAAAACGAAAAGATGAGAGGCAGATAATACAAAGCTGAAGAAAGGGGGTAACCCTCTGTACAAGGTCACTGTCACACACAGTGAGCCCAACTCAGCTAGAGCAAAGCGTATCATTCAACAACCCTGGCAGACAACGGCTAACAATGTTTCATCTTTGCTTAATTAAGAGAGACTGAAAGGGTGGTTCCTGTGGCTCAAAGGAGTAGGGAACCAGCCCCAAACGCCAAAGGTGGTGAGTTCAAATGCAGCCCCGGCCAAAAACTGCAAAAAAAAAAAAAAAAAAAAGAGAGAGAGAGAAACTGAAAAAAGTTTCTGTCTGAATTCTAAATATGTCATGACTGGCTGTATGTAAATCATGGATAGATTTTATACATTTTGCATTAATTGAAAAAATGTCTTATTACTAAATTAAGATTTTTTTTTCTGAACTCAACAAATCCTTCCTAATGTCCACAAAGTACCAAGTTATAAAAAAGAAAAACAATACAAATATTGTTTATGGCTAGACATCTGTACCACAGAGTTTCAAATAACCACTGCAGTTGAGATTTTGGTGTCCAGAAAGGACAGAGCAATTGATTAGCATGCCTTAAAGAAGGCTGCTTCACACATTTAATGACAACTGTTTATTCTACTTTGTATAGTACTTAAGTAAAAAGTACGCTGGTAAAAATGTTGTCTTACTCTTAAGAGATACCTGTTCCACATTTTTCATGTGGAATATATTTCTGTCATATATAAAGCTATAAAAATATGATAATGCTTTTGAAAAATCAAATCAGGTTTCCACATAAATAATGTCATTCTTTAAATACATTACTATTTAGAATCTATAATTCCAAAATGAACTTATTTCCCACATACCAAACCGTCATACTTAGATAAGACACATGTATTTTCTGATTTCCATGTGGATCAAATTGATAAATAAGTTGGAACTGTTAAACAACCACATTCAAAGGATGCTAAGTTATATTCAAGTGTGAACAAGACCAGAATCAAACACAATTCAGAAACAATTGAATAATAAATGCCATCTTTTCCAAATCAGTATGTTGAAAAAAAAAAAAAAAAAAGTTGATTGTGCATTTGTTTCCAGAACACCAAATTCACAATTCCAGGAAGAGTGGGAGTGGAACAAAAAAAATTTTGCTTTTAAAAAAATATGAACAGTCTACAAAATTAAATGCAATGGTTAAAAGTCTCAAGAGTTTTATTAGTAACTCCAACAACAAAAAGAGTGTTATCAAGCTGGCAAAATACTGCATGTGAGCTTAGGGTAAAGGAATAAGAGTGATTCAGACAGGAGTAACCTTAGCTTCAGATTCGTAAGAGCACTTTTTCCTGCACTGGTCATAAGCTTTATGAAGTTTAGATTTTTAACGAAAGTGCAGAAACAGAAGTGCATTAGAAAACAAGTAAGAACCTCCAAACCACGACATGTTGCCTGGGGCATGATCAAAGAATCTGGCCCATGGAAGAGATTTTAGGGCTTCAAATATCTGAAAGTCTCTCATGTGCAGAGAAACCTGGTGGATGGTCATGAAATTATTTCAATACAATGTGCAAACACCTACGTTCAGAGCTTCCCAGTGAAGAAACAGGCTTGTGTGTGTCGGGGGTGGAGATAAGTTCTCAGTCACAGTAGTTTCGATCAAGGTCTAAGCCAGGGATTTTCAACCAATGCCGTAGCACACTGGTGTTCCATGAGAGGATCTTAGGTGTGCAGCAAAAGACATCAAAGGCCTTTAATTAAATTATTTTTGAAAGAAATTCAAAGCACAGCATGTTCTCTCTCTTTTTTGTTTTTTTTCACTTTTTTTGACCAACATAATTTAAGTGGTTCAACTATAGGTTGAATTGTGCCATGAGTTTAAAAAGGTTGAAAAACACTGATCTAAACAATGGTGATGTACAGTATGTTTAAGCATTAGATAAATAGTTACAATGCATGAGAATAAGGGATCTAATAGCTTTTTTTAAATGAACAATGTAGGGGGGAGGCTGCCTGGAAAGCGTCTAGCCATGCAATATGAAAAATAGTTTTTAAAATGGCTGGATATAGCAGTGCCTGTGGCTCAAAGGAGTAGGGTGCCAGCCCCATATGTTGGAGGTGGTGGGTTCAAACCAGGCCCCATCCAAAAAAAAAAAAAAATGGCTGGATACTTTCCAGACATCCACCAGCACAGGTCTGGTGATTGCCCCTTCAAAGGAATATAATATGCAATATTTATTTCTTGCATACTCTTTGCTTCCTTTGGAATATAAGATATGTTAGGATAAGAGCCTTGCCATTCTTACTCCCCACTCTTTTCCCATGCCTGAGAAGTAGCAGCTCTCAATGAACAGTGTTGAATGGATGTTGGCATTTCACTTTACCATAAACAATCCTGTGAACACCGTCAGCCCCATATCACAATGATGAAAATTAGATTCACTAAAGTTTAATGACTTGCCCAAGTTGTCTGACTAGTACCAGCCCTAACTCCAAAACCCATGCTTGTTACACCACATTTGAGATTTTCAGGAGGGAATAAAAGAAAAGAAAAAGCAATAGGGAAATAATTCTGATATGTTCCTGTACAGAATGGTCCTCTCTTCTCAGTGTCAGTTGTTGCCATGGTTTCTTGTATCAGAATACCCACCAATGGCAACTTAGCTATCAGCCTAGCTACTGAACTAAAAATAGGTACCATTTTCAAATAAATTAAACGTAGGTGGCTGATCTAGTTTTACCTTCCATTATATTTCTTAACTGCTCTCAATTCTGACATGCAGAAATGGTAATCAGGAAACAAGTACAAGATTCTATCCACTCAGAGCATATACGACTCTTGTTAGCAATTTTTACCTTTATTAAGCCTGGCATGCAGAGCTATACTGGGCAAACATGCTTTTGTATTAGGATTTAGCTTATGCAAAACATTTGTTATAGTACATGCCTCCCTACTTTTTTGGAGAGGAAAAAAATGGATGCCAAGTCTTTAATCCTTTTTAATTATTCTTTTTAATTATTTTTTTCATTCAATATAAGACTTTAATCCAGCCAAATAATCTAAATTTTGTAACATAGTAGGATATATGAGGAAAGAACATGTGTTTTTACAGCTGTGTTCTTGGAAGTTTTATTTCTTCCTCTGAAAACAAAATGGCAGTTTAACATTACAGAACAGTAGATAGAGAAGAAAACACAATGTGTTAGATAATTGCACCACTTCCGGCTCCCTAGCCCGATTATCCACTGAAAAGCTTAAATTATGGCCCGCCCCCTACCGCTCTTCATGCCAGAGCGGTAACACTTTATTGGCTGTTCTACCATCCCGACACCTCCCCTAACCGAGGCTATGTAAGGTGCCCTTGTCTTTTGTTCCCTCTCTCTCTTCACTTCTCTTCTCCTCCTCTCCCCTCTGTCCCCCCGTGTGTCTTCTCTCTCTCTCTCTTTTTCTCTCTTTCACTCTCTCCCCTCCTCCTTAATGCTGCTCTGCAGCTTTTCCCCACCAATAAAGACCTTTCCTACAAGCCCTAGTGGTCTGTGAGGTTTTGTGCCGGTCAAGTGCCATTTTTCACAATGTCACAAGCTCCAGCAACATGGTTTTGCAATTGTGGAAAGGTGAGGTCCAAACAAAGAGTTTCAGTGGTCTGCATCGCAGGGTACATTAGTAGCAGATTGGTAGCCAAACAGAAGTCTCCTTTTCATTCCACTGTTTTTCTATCAAAACTCTCTTCTTAACTTCTAAAGATACCCTAGCAATTTACTTTAAGAAAAGAATTGAAACAAAATAGTTCACCTAAAAATACAAAACATTCCTAATAGAACGTTTAGAAGTCAATCTTTTATATTTAAGCCAACAAAAAGAAACTAACAGAAAACTAAATACAATTTCCTCACCTATTAGACAAATGTTTACATTTTGATACATTTCATACATTTAGCTTGGCTTCTATATTTAACATTACATAGTTTAAAAGGTGGATTCTCTATCAGGGGGAAATACATTTCACACACACGCTTGAGTAGAATCTCCCTCTTGCACACACACACTCACACATACACTCACACACACAAGCACATGTGATGAAGGCGGTGCATAGTAGAGCCATTATTAATTTTTTAATGACAAATGAGAACACAGGGGCCTTTGATCTTTGCATGCCATCCACACGACCGACTGGCATTTAATAGACTTCAGGAAAATAAAGCAAATCAAAGTAAAACATTTTTATTTAGTTTAACTATGTGATTAATGATGCCTTTAAAAGAAAATGTCTGTACCAGTAAATGAAAACTTCATTTTTTTCCTAAAACCTGGCTTCGTCTACTTAATGGCTTCTTCTAATAGGAAGATAAATGAAACAACAACGTATGAAAACTATGAGCCTGAACATTTTCACAGGCTGTGCTGCAGGTTGTCGATCAACGGATGTGAAAGCACCACCCTAGGAAGATGGCAGCTAGCTTTTAAACATCTGCACAACAGTTCTTATTTGCATAACAAAATAACCGGTACTAAAAGGAAAAACACATGACAAAAGAGTTCAAATTAGCCCCCATAAACCAGTTCTGGTTGTGTTAATACGCTTTCTCCAGCTCTGGCGGATTTCGAACATGTTTGATATGATCAGAAAATATTATATATTCCAGGAGATGATGTCAAATAAGTCTTGAAATAGCTGATTCATTCATTAAGATAGTGGCAGTCTACAGAATTTAAAGGCAGGGACCATTTAACACTCAGTTAAAAAGTGACTTTGCTGGTTGAATATGGTTAACAAAAGTCTGGCAGAACTTTATATAACTCAGAGCTTAGCAATTGCACAGACGAATTTCCTTAGACGTAGCTTTAACCTGAGACTCAGGTGAGTTGTCTATAAATTGGAGATAATTACCTACCTCAAAGACTTAGGTAAAATGTGAGATGAGGCATGTAGAGCACGCAGCGTGTTACTGTTACTTGGAGATAATATTTTGACGAACCACCCTTATTAGTGCACTATGTTCCAATAAAATGCCGTTGATTTCTTCATGAATTGTGCTTAACTCTGTGCAATAGGGCCAGAAAGGCAAGGACGGTGCTCCTACCTTTCAAAACTTGGTCACTCTCCCCTGTGCTGTTGTACAAATAAATTCCTAAAATAAAACATAAAATGACTGTTTTTGACAGCGTTTTAGGAAAAGGGCATAGAGTAGGTATCTATGAATAGGCATAGAATAGAGTGAGAGATAATTTAACAGGTCTTAAAATTTATTTTTCTTTAGGAGGGGGGTTATTTGATTATTTGAGATGCAGGAGTATTTATTTCTTGGCTATGCTTAAATATGCTGTTCAAATGCCATCTTTGTGTTGGAACTAGCAGTTTCAGTGTGCACAGTGTAGGAAGCTCTCATCCCTTTTCTCCCTACCTAAGAAAATCCTACTCATCCTTCAAAGCAGAAACGCTACTTTTCCCCCCCGAAAAGATATATCCCAATATCAAAGTCAAATGAGATGGCTCCTTCCTCTCTGGTACAACAGTGACTTCACTACAAATCCGTTTGGGCCCTTCTTTCATCCTGCTTCCATTATAGTTTCTCCTGGGATAGATCCATGGCCTCTGATGGCTTCTAAATACATTTCAGACCTGTTGGAGGGTTTAAGAGGACAGATGTGATCTGATTCATTTTCACTGTAACCTCTCTCTGCTGTTCAGGCTCCAGCTCATCACTACCACCTGTACCTGTATCTATCCAAGTCTCTTTTCCTGGCTCTTCATGAGTCCTCATCCTTCTGGTTTCAGCTAAAAATCTGGCCTTTAAAAGAGGCTTTCTCAGAATCAGTGCCCGTAGATCAGGGACTAGGGCACCAGCCACATACACCAGGGTAGGCAGGTTCGAACCCAGCCTGGCCTGCCAAACAATAAAGGCAACTACAACAAAATCATAGCTAGGCTTTGTGGCAAGCACCTGTAGTCTCAGCAACTCAGGAGGCTGAGGCAAGAGAATCGCTCAAACCCAAGAGTTTGAGGTTGCCGTGAGCTGTGAAGCCATTGCACTCTACAGAGGGTTACATGGTGAGACTCTGTCTCAAAAAAAGAGGCTTTCTCAGACCACATTTTGAATATCACCAAGCATCATTATCTGTCACCTGGATCGCAGCCATAGTTTCACAACAATTCTAATCTCTCCATCCATTCTTAACCCGCATCCTCACAACAGCAGGCACTGATCATTTAAAACTTCAGGAAAGAAAATATGATGAAGTTTTGTGGGTTTTGAAGGTGCCTAATTCTCTCACAAAGCCAAACAGGGCAAAACAGAGGGATGGGGCAGGGAGAAAGCTCTAAGGTGGAATGACTACATCTGGACAAAAGAAGGCACAGAGTGACTCCCAAGAATTCCAGTATGCAGGTAGACGGGGGCGAGACACCAAGAGCGGAATGATCCGCTGGTTATCAACAACTACGTGTGGAGAAAGTAGAGCAGAGGCATCATTCCTGAGAGCTCTGAGACCGCAGGAACAAAGCCCTCAAATAAGTATTAATCCTCTACTTTGAGGGTCTCCATTTAAGGGGGAAAGTTCAATAGACTAATCTGAAAACTACAGCCAGATCTGCAACCGAGCTTCATTTAGTGGCAAGTGCAAGGGAAAATTAGAAAGTCTGGAGCAATCTGGACCTTATACACCAATTCATCTCAGCAGGTAGTACTTAGAGAAAATACTCAAATTTTTTAAAGGGGGGAAGGCAAAACAACATAAACCAAAAGAAAGGAGAGGGATTAATAAGTTGTAGTAGTAATTAAGGAGTTTGAAAACTAGAAAAGAATACAAAACAGAGAAATACAGTAGAACCTCCACAGCTGACCACCTTGCTACACTGACCAGCTCACTAAGTTGACCTTGTTTGCACACACTGGACACGCACCACAAGAATGTGCGGGTCAGAACAATAGCCTCATCTCTTATGGTCATCACCTCTGTATGTTGACCAGTTCATTATGGCCCCTTGGGTGGTTGACTTACCAAGCTTCTATTGTACCTCTAAACTCTGGTTCTTTCCAAGAAACTAAAAGCACAGAAAACCCCCTGGCCAACCAGATGAAACAATAGATGAAAATGCAAGTACGCAGAATCGGAAAGGATAAGAAAACCATAAAATTGAGGAAATGTATAAATCGATCTTACTCGGTATGAGATCATGCAAATGAACTGAAAAATGAAGTGAAATGCATGATTATCTAGAAAACCTATTTTTAAGCATTTATAGTATACTTGGCATAGTCATGCCCACTATTATGTTCTTTATTCTACATATTGTGCCTGCAAACACACAATGGTGCAGTCTGCCAAGGCAGAAACCTAGATCTTTCACGTTTTCTGAAATGTATTGTTCTTTGAGAATAAAAAATAAACAATCATTTCTACAGTGGTAGAAGAATTTTTTCATACTATACATAGAAGAAAATCTGTTTTCTGTTGTAACCCTAAGCAGAAAGGGCCCCAAATGCTCTACGTTCCTCTTCCCATTACCACCTCATAAAAAGAATTCTCATCTCTGGCAGAGAGAATCCAGTCGCAGAAGAGAGAACAGAGAGAGGCAGAGAGAGGCAGAGAGAGGGCTGATTAGGGGAGAGAGAGAGAGAGCGTGAGAGAGCGCTATAGTATCACGTGATCAGAGAACTTCATAAGCAAAAAGGGGGCAAAACAAAATTTGCCTTAGTAATCAAAAGGTAAAGAGTCATCATTAAGGGCTGAATGAGTGAGAGTGCATCACCACCAATCGGATTCCAGACAGAGCCACGAAAGCCCGGAATAAGAGAAGATGTGGTTGAAGGGAGGCAGGGCACACGCCATGAGGATATTCACATATCGCTTACAAACGATGGTTAAGAATTGATAGTGGTTCCCGAAAGGGAAGGTTATAAAGCTTTACTTTCAGTTATTATAAATAAGTTCTATCTATTATCCCTTACATATGTTTTCTAAAAGAAGTTCATTCCACTCTAAGCATGCCACATATTCACATGTTCATTTATCTGCAGTGAATCCTCTGGTCATGGATATGAGACTCCCAGACCTCCAGTAGGAATGTAATTGACTAAGGGCTTCAGCCACTGCTCCCTGAAATGTCTCCACTGTGTGTCTCCGTCATGCTTCCCACAGCTGGGTGCCCTGCCTGAGCACAGCAAGGACACCAGGTAAGTCTGTCCCTGATGAAAGGACCTCGTTTGATGCCCATGGGCTTTGCTGCCCTTTCTCCTACTGTGCAGAACCACAGGAAGCCTCGGCTCCACTTCCCTCCTTCTCCGTTTAGTTTAGCCTGGCGTGGTGTCTGACTGCCCTCTTAGATTTAGTCAACTCTCAACACGTTTGCTGTCAGGTAAGACTTACTCCTAACAAAATTTGTGCACATTTAATCCCATTCGGCACATTTCTTTCTCAGGAGACTGGACTGACCCAATGCCCCTGAAAAGAAACTACTGAAGTGTAATAAAAAATATTCTATTGAAAATATTGATTTTTTTGATTTCTGTCTTATAAAAGATGAATAAAGTTATTATAATATTGAGATATAACACGGGATTAAGAAACATCTGCACACGATCTCAACCATGAATAGCTTTAAGGAAAGTATTATGCTCTGTACATGGTATCCTGTCACACGGTGTCTGGAATATGGTAAGTATACCAGTAAGTGTTACTTGAGTGAATGAACTCCATTTGAAGACCATATATTCTCGGTGCAACTTTATAAAATTTATGTGATCTTTTAAAATTATTCCTTAGTTAACAAGTATGTTAACTGTGACAAGGCTTACACATCTAGGCTGAAAATGGACATGACTTAAGATATAAGTGGTAAGGTTTTGTGGTAAAATACATATAACATACAATTTACCAAACTAATACTAAGTGGACAGTTCGGTGGCAGTACATTCAAGTCATTGTGCAGTTATCACCAGTATTCACTCCAGAAATTTGCATCATCCCAAACTGAAATTTCCCACCCCAGCCTCAGTCCCTTTCTGCCCACTGAATTTGACTGTCCCTGGTACCTCCTGTACATGGAATCACATAAAGCAACATTTTCCCTTCTGTGCCTGGCTTATTTCACTTAGTATGTTTTTAAGTTCCATCTATGTTATGGCAGATATCAGAATTTCCTTCCTTTTCTAGGCTGAATATTCCATTGTACGTATTCACCACATTTTGCTTGTCCTTTCATCTTAGGGAACATTTGCATCATTTTCACTTTTTGGCTGTTGTGAAGAATGTTGATGTGAACATGAACATACGAATACCTGTTTGAGTCCCTGCTTTCCATTATTTAGGGTCTATACCAAGAAGTGGAATTCTTGGATCATATGGTAATTCTATGTTAATTTTTTTTAAGAAATGCCACACATTTTACATTCCTGCCAGCAAGGCACAGATTTACCAATTTCTGCACATCTTTGCCAGCCTTTATTTTCTGTTTTTGTTTTTCTTTTTTCTGATTACTAGTCATGCTCATAGGTACAAAGTAAAATATCTGGTTGTGGTTTTTAATTTGCATTTTTCTAGAGACCAATGATGATGAGCACCTTTCATGAGCTTATTGAACATATGTGTGTCTTTTTTGGAGAAATGTCTGTTCAAATCCTTTGCCCATTGTTTTTCTTAATTCTCTAAAACAGAAAGTCTGCACTTATCATTCAGCACAAAATAATTACGGACAGGTTTCACCCTAACAGAATAGAAACAATGTATTTATTACTAAACACATTGCTTCTCATGATTAACACCAAAAGAAAAATGAGTGCGTAAAAGCGAGTAAGTAGATAAAGTGGAAAGTCTGTGTTTGGTGTTAGTGATCCTGAAATCTCTGCTTCCAAGACCACATGAAATCAATTGTAGTCACTAATCACATATTAATATGTTGTGACATTAATCCTGAATTTAGGGTAGTATTTCTTTTGTCCAATTTTTAATCAAGATGCTCTTTATTATAGGAGTTTTTGTATATTCTGTATATTAATTCTTCATCAGATACATAAAATGCAAATATTTTCTTCCAGTTTGTAGGTTGCTTTTTCACTATGTTGATATTGTCCTTTGATTTATAAAAGTTTTTTTTTATCTTAATAACCTGATTAATCTATTTTTTCATTGTCTCAGCTTTTGGTGTCAAATTCAAGAAGTCATTGCCTAATCAAATTTCACAAAGATTTTCTTTATGTTTTGTTTTAAGAGTTTTATAGTATTAGCTCTTATTAGGTCTTTGACTTTTTAATTTAATTTTTATACCCTGTATTCTAAGGCCCTAGCTTCATCCTTCTGCATATGTATATATAGTTTTTCCATAACCATACGTTGGAAAGATTCTCCTCCATTGAATTGCTTTGATAATCTTGTCAAAAATTGTTTGAGCACACAGGCAAATGTTTATTTCTGGTCCTCTTATTCTATTACTTTGTTCTATATGTCTGTCTTTATGCCAGGACCACACTTGTTGATTACCACAGCTTTATAGTGAGTTTTGAAATCAGGAAAGGTAA
>CAUYRH010051432.1:0-40370 GCA_963574655.1 Perodicticus potto
CCTCCCCGGGTACAGTCACTGACCCATTCTCAGCCTCCCCGGGTACAGTCACTGACCCATTCTCAGCCTCCCCGGGTACAGTCACTGACCCATTCTCAGCCTCCCCAGGTATAGTCACTGTCCTATTCTCAGCCTCTCCAGGTACAGTCACTAATGTATTTTTTTTTTTACAGCATTTACAGACATTTATTCATTATAAGAAAAGTATAAGTGTATTTATTAAACTTGAGGTGAGGTGGACAGGGGAGAGTGGAGGAAAGCACATTCGGGAATGAGTTCTGAAACTAATGCTCAGAACTGGTGTCCAAGAGAAATGACACAGAAACTGCCTTCTCAAATGGTGGAGCTTTCCTTCCCTAGTTGGAGTGGAAAATCAGTGTAAAAGAGACTTGAAAATCTAAGCTTCTGCGTTTCTTTAGGTCCTTCTCTAAACTGGCATACAATTACCCAAATATGGTGACCCCTCTGAGGTCCATGTTTGTAGTGTGTAAATGACAGTAGATACACCAAGGGTAAGTGACTAAGGAGGATGAGGAGAGAACGGGGGGGGGGGGAGCTGGAGGCCTATTCAGGGTTTCCCGCTGATACTCAGAACCTGCGCCCTGGAGACAACTGCCTGAGTTCTAAATGCTTTACCTCTGACTTTCACAAGGCCCAGAATTACACCTACACCATACTGGACTATCATAAACACAAATATTTACCTTTGATGTTTTGGGCAACGTATAAAGTCCTGAAATCTTAGAAATAGCTTTTAGTGACTGTAGAAATGCTTTAGAAAGTATGACAGCCTGGGCTCAGCACCTGTAGCTCAGTGGCTAGAGCGCTGGCCATATATACCAGGGCTGGCAGGGTCAAACCCGGCCTGGGCCTGCCAAACAACTACAGCTGCAACAAAAAATAACCGGGCGTTGTGGTGGGTGCCTGTAGTTCCAGCTACTTGGGAGGCTGAGGCAAGAGAAGCATTTAAGCCCAAGAATTTGAGGTTGCTGTGAGCTATGATGCCACAGCACTCTACCGAGGGTGATAGAGTGAGGCTGTCTCAGAAAAAAAAGAAAGAAAGAATGACCGCTTGTAAAAAACTTTGTTCTGAACTTTCTACTGCTTTCAAATGTTTTCAGGGGAGACAGGACATACTCTCATTTAAATTATTTTCTTATTTCAGTTACTGTGCTGAACTCTTTTTTCAATAAAATACATTTTTACTTTATTTTCTGCCTCATGCCATTACTGACTTCAGCTTGACAAGAAGTTTTTTCTAATGTCTATACCAGCTTTTCCCAAAGTATAGACTGAGGACCACTGGTTATAGGCTATTAATAAGGGTTAACGCAAACACACAAAATTGAAGAGTGTCTTGCTAAACAACAAGTAAGAAATCTCTCTCCTAGAGAGTCCCAATGGACATTAGCATATTAAAGGCTTAAGAAATTCTGTACCATGCTTAATTTTGCTTACCTCATCCTCACCAAATTTATTTTATCTACCTGTCTTCATACAAGAAAATCTTGAATTACCAATTGGGGACACTGTAATATTCTCAGTGAAACCCAAGTCAGTACTGATCCCACATCACAGTCAGAGAAGCCCAAGACGCCTCTCACTGCCGCTCAGGGAGCAGAGACCTGGGTCTCCCCAGAGGGCATTTCTCTGGAGGAGGGTGGGGCTCTAACTCATTTACATTTGGTAATTATTAGCTTATTTTTTCTTTGGAGATACTTCCTGATCAATTCGAAGCTCCAACCAAAAGTGATCAGGTCTAGACTTACTGTATAGGTCTAAATATTTAAATACAACTTGATACCTTTTATCTTTAAAAGCCAATTTCTCCAGTTGGCTTCTCCAAATTATGTCATCCTCTGTTTTATTGAAGAACATGAGCTTCACTTTCCTTAAAAGAAAAAAAAAAAAAGACTCAGAAATAACTAATTACATTTAAAATGGAAAGTCTACAGTGAACTAGGGTAAATGTTTAGTATCAAGTAGGTAACCACAAGTATCAAAAACCAAACTAAGAACCACGTCAGTACAACAGTGACGACTGGGGGTGCAGAGCGGAAGTGGTTAAGAAGGCGTGACCCCTGGCGCCCACATGGCAGCAGCAGAGAGAACAGCAGCAGGGACAGACAGACCACATACCTGAGGCGCGGCACACGAGTCAAAGCGAAGTTCAGGATCGTAACCATCGGCGTGAGGCCTGTTCCTGCTGCCAACAGAAAGAGGTCTTCCAGTTCTTGGAACTTGGATATTTTAAAATCACCCTCAGGACCGCTTATAGGAACAGCATCTCCTACACAATGAAACATAAATTAAATCAGAAAAACAGCACAGAACAGCCAGCAGAGAAACCAGGAGGCTCTCAGTAACAGGGTGGACGCCTACAGTCTCCGTAACACGGAGTTTTAGGGCGATCGTTATGCCCGAGTATGTCCAGGGTACATCATTGTAATCAAGTTAATAACGAGGTGTCACGACATGAGTTCCCACCTGAAATTTACAAACTACTGCGAAGTATTTATCTGAAAATTATCAGTACTAAATTAATTATAAGTATCCCCAAAGGAGGTCCACTTACACCTGCCTTGCTTGGTACAGAGAATAGACATTTACTACTTGATTACTAACCGTAGTAAGAGTATTAGTAGGAGAAGAAACAAGTGTATTCTAAAATCTCATTCTGATAAATCTTTGAAAAGGCCTATCAATTAAAACAAGGGCTGTTTTGAGTTTAACTTCTCAAAACAAGAGCAGATGCAGGAAACTGCACTGGGCCACTTTCCAATCCAGAACTCGCAGTTGAGAAACCAGGGTCCACTGTCCACAGTGCAGTGGGTACAATCACCACATATCACCCATGTGAGAAAACTGCTGTCAGGACTAGATTCAGAAATTTCCAATGTAATTTTAAAAATGAAAAAATAAAGGTATTCATAATTTTAAAATGATTTCAAATATTCCATCTTACTATTTTTTTAGAAACAGGTTCTTATTCTGTCACCCAGGCTGGAGTGCAGTAGTGGGATAATAGCTCACTGTAACCCTGAACTGGGCTCAAGTGATCTTCCCACCTCCACCTCCCAAAGTCCTGTGATTCTGACAGGTGTGCGCCCCACGCCTGGCCCTCTATTAACAGTTTAAAATGTTGGATGTTCCCATTTAGCCTTTGTTTTCCATTTCAAGAGAGTAAGAATCTTGTAGTAACTGATGAATAAAGTATTTGAAGGTAACAGAAACTCCTTGTTACAGTTTGAAAGGGATCACAGAATTAGAATGGCCTTGGGAAAAACCCGGAGAAGGTGGCTGGTTCCTAAAGCCTCACAGGAAGGTATGAACTCGGCACCTTTTAGCCACAGTTCGGTCCTTTCAATGCTACAGAATGACTAGAGCCAGGCAGGGTGACGAGGCCTCCCAAACTCAGGAGAGGCTCGGGTGCACGCGCCAGGAGGGCGAGGGACCCTCTGCTGGGGTCACACGTGCCTGGTGACCTGCACCCTACGTGTCCCATCCTGGCACCACAACACTTGAAAGGACAAATTAGCCACATGAAAGTTGCCTGATGACCACGGGGTTGAGATGTGGGATAACTGCATGGGTCCCTCACTCAGGCCGTGACGAGGCTCCGGAGCTGCCACTGCCCTGCAGGTGCATAGGCCCCCGTAGGGACACAGTATTTGTGCCACGTCTTACTTGCCTGGATGAAGGCAAAATAATATTAAAACTTCATCTTGCTCTTTCTCTCTCTCTCCTCTCCAACCCCCTTCCTCCCCTCTTCTCCTTCATGAACCCACTTCTGACTGTCTTTGGAAATGCCCTAAACTTTCTCTTTGTTCTTAAATAAAATTTCTCTTTGTTACGCTGAATAAAAAAAAACCCCATCTTATTTTGGGCTCTCCTTCTCCACTCTCTCAGCTCTCTCTGCCCTCCTATGTTCACAATGTCTCCACGCAGAGCTCATAATTCTGACCCATCCTGCAATCGGGGGTCATTCTCCCCAGGGCAACAGTCACTGTCACTGGGTTTGCAGGTGTTCCAAAACACTTCAGAGTCACATCACATATAATATTTGGTTTATGCAACCAAAGATGACTGAGCACATCCACTATGTAAATTCCTCAGTTTAACTTTTAGAAAGTAACCATTTTCTTTATTTTCAAATTTTAGTGATCCACTTCACTGTTACCTCCATGAACTGCTAATGCTGCCTTAGAGAGAGGAAGGCCGCTTTGGCCATTAGCTAAAAAGCAGTGAAAAGGACGCAGAGAAAGGAGCAGAAGCGAGAAGAGAGGCCCTTCAGCCTGACTGGGCCTCACGCAGCTCTTTGTTCATCCTCCAGAGCACAGCGGCTGACGGCCTGGGACCTGCCGACACGGAGACAAGACAACTTCTGCCCGTGGAGTCTTGTAAAGAGGAATGGATTTATTAGTACAGCAGGGCTACGAACAAAGCCTTAGCTACAGGGGGTTCAGAGGAAGAAGGAGTTTCAGAAAGGAAATGATAAAGGCCCTTGTCAGGCAGAGGGCTGATGGTGCCCTGTATGAGGTGACCACGTGCACCAGCGAGTGAGGACGATGAACTTGGGGAGCCGTGCGGAGAACAGTGCGTCTGCACAGACCACACGGAGGAGGTGACAGGGACCCAGCAGAGGTTTCGAAGCCGTAGAGCAACATGACCGAATCTATTCTCAGAGTAGTGTGGAGAAAGAACTGGAAAATGCAGACACACAGAGAAAGATGCCAGCTCGAGTCAGCTGTGAGGGGCCAGGGAGAAGCCTTCCACGAGATGGCAGCGGAGGAGCCAGGAGCACAGACTGGAAAGTCCCTGAGAGGACTCCGAGGAACCTGGTGGCTGGACTGGGGAGAGAAAGCGGGAAGAGAAGGGTGACTCCAGGTTCCAGGTCAATCAGGGATGAGCAGGGATGCTGAAGATGGCGAAGACAGGTGGGACGGAGCAGGGACAGGCGGGTGGGGGGGGTGACTGCATCACGCTGACCTCAGGACACTAGACAGGTCGGACATGCAAGTGTCTGGAGGGCAGCTTGATCCAATCTAGGGCACAACTGAGTAAACGCTGTCAGATACTAACCAATCTGAAGGTGGTCGAGCTCTGGTGTGAAGATGCCCGCAGGATAGATTTTGATCAGAAAGTACAGGTACCGATTGTTGGGAAGAACTGGTTCTTTGAACTCTGAGAGTAAGGAGGCAGACACAGGTGTGTATGGCTTCACTATTTCTGCACCTAGAAAAAAATCACAACAAAGAAATTAAATTCTAAAAGTCTAAAAAGCTCTTAATAAGGATAAAACATACAAATTTGATGCTTTCCCTAGTTTAAACTATATACCTAATATGTATATAATTCTAACTGTACACCATGTTCCACATATAAACATAGGTATATGTGTGTGTATACACATATAAAATATACTTATCTATGTAGGCAGATGCACCCCAAGCCTATATGTGCTTAAATAATTTTAACAAATCAATACTTTACCCATAAAGTAAACAAGCAGCTACTAAGAGACATTCCTCTGCGCCTCTGGCAGCTGTCTCCACAGAGGCCTGTCTGCGCCCCCCTGGCCCCGTCTGCGCCCCCCTGGCCCCGTCTGCGCCCCCCTGGCCCCGTCTGCATCCCCCTGGCCCCGTCTGCGCCCCCCTGGCCCCGTCTGCACACCCCCTGGCCCCGTCTGCGCCCCCCTGGCCCCGTCTGCATCCTCCTCGCCCCATTTGCGCACTCCTTGCCCCGTCTGCGCCCCTCCTTGCCCCGTCTGCGCCCCCCCCTCGCCCTGTCTGCACACCCCCTGGCCCTGACAGGTACAGCTGTCAGTAACATATCACAGTCCCAGGGCAACCATGTCTCCAACGAGCGGCAACTTCTTTGTTCCGTACACTGACGTTTAGTTCCAACATGTAGGAAACACTGCGTCTACAAACCTAGACTCTAGTTGTACTAAGTTGGCTGCCAGGAAACACTAATTAATAACTTATATGGTTGTTCCCTACAGAGATTAGGACTGACTTCCAGCTGTTCATTAACGGAGACAATGTTTCCCAAAGCCTCCCTCTGGCATACCTGTAATAGTCAGCTTGAGGTACACGTGCTGCCCGACCGGCGTCTGAAGGTGACTGCTTGGTGGCAGCTTCAAACAGAAAAGCTTTGTGTCGTGAGTAACGTCTTCCTTGGAAACTAACTGGCACTCTCTGTAGTGCAGACCTAGAATGTGATTCATGAGTTAAGAAGCAGCCCCAGGCCCCTGGAGAGAGCACAGCCCGCTGCCGCTCTCCAAGACGCTTCACCCCCACCGAAACCCTACGTGTTTTAGGAATTCATCAACATTACGATTTATTTGTTCACTTTGCTTCCTGACGTATCTACTGAGACTTAGAGACACTTGTGTAAATTGAAAAATGAGTGTCTTCACTATTCCTACCCTCTGTTCCAAACAACAAAACTTTTCCTTAGCATTCCTTACTATTTTCAATTACGTAAATATCACTTTACTTATCTCCTAATTCACAATCTACTTTTTCTCACTGATTCCTGTAAGAACTTCCTAAATCAACTGGTGGGACTACACGACTCAGATGCAACCTACAGAAAAGGAATGACGCAAACACACAATATCCACGCTATTTAAATCACAGCATCAACACCGAGGTATGACCACAAATAAGGAGTCACGACCTGCAGCTTTTCAACTCGATGGAAGAATCCCATCAGAACGGCCCTGCTTCTTCCACGACAGCGATCTCGAGGAGTGCAGCCCTAACTCAGGGGTGATATTCAGAATACTGGAAACAAACTATTCTCAAGCAACTCACAAATGTTTCAACATTATGACTGATAAAATAACTCAAATGCATAAAGTCATCAGAGTACCTTCCTATACATAGTACTAAAGAAATATCTAAGTTACTGTAATACATACCTTTTAAATAACAGCATATATTTTGCTATTGTTTTTAAAAAACTATTCAAAACTTTCACTAATTTTGATAAGTTTCCAGTTAATTTCTCGTCTATGAACCACTCATGTATACATCTGTACACGAGTACAAATACATTCACATATCTTCAAACAGCAGGGATGGTAATATCCACGGGCTCCTGTCTATTTATGCACTGAGAAATACTCAAAAACTAAGAATTTCCATATAGGATTTCTAAAATTATTATTACTTTTTCTTTTTCAGAGACAAGGTCTTGCTCTGTTGCCTGACTGGAGCGCAGTGGTGTCATCAACGCTCACTGCACCCTCCGACTCCTGGGCTCAAGTTTTCCTCCTGCCTCCCATGTAGCTGGGACTTCACGTGTGCACAACTTTGAAAGGTAATGTTTTTATTTTCTGTAGCAACAGTGTCTCACTATTGCTCAGGCTTGTCTTGAACTCCTGGGCTCAAATGACCTTCCAGCCTTGGCTTCCAAAGTGCTAGGATTATAGGCATGGCCCACCGAGCCTGGCTAAATTAGTATTATTAAATTGACAATCATATGGATTCCTTTTTGTTTTAATTATTTTTAAAAATACTCCTAAAGTTTACTAAGATTTTTACAGCCTCAAGTAGACTGGTGTCACCTGAATCTTTCTCTCAAAACTAAGAATTTTCAGTTAAACATTAGCCTTAAACTAAGAAAGGGGTAGCTCTTTCCCTAGGCCTGAATTCAAGGGGGCTCAGAGAATGAAACCATTTGGCAACACTAAGTTTAAACATTTCTCTGCCACCTGTCCTCATGCTCCAGAACAAGTGATCCAGCCAACACTGTACCCTAAAGAACTCACAGGACTTGAATTCTAAGTTTCCAAACCTCTCCCACTGTTAGGACAGTAAATAACTTTTCACTCAGTAACAGCCTTCCTGTCTACTGTGTGTTTACCCTGATTACATGTGCAGGCCGCCCTGACAGAAAGGGGAATACGTCACGGAGAGGCCATGGGCCTCACAGCCACTGTCAGAGATGGAACAAGGCAGGAGAAGCCACGTGTGTCACAGCCACTGTCAGGGATGGAACAAGGAGGGAGAGGCCACGTGTGTCACAGACACTGTCAGGGATAGAACAAGGAGGGAGAGGCCACGAGTGTCACAGACACTGACAGGGATAGAACAAGGAGGGAGAGGTCACGTGTGTCACAGCCACTGCCAGGGATAGAACAAGGAGGGAGAGGCCACGAGTGTCACAGACACTGTCAGGGATGGAACAAGGAGGGAGAGGCCACGAGTGTCACAGACACTGTCAGAGATGGAACAAGGAGGGAGAAGCCACGTGTGTCACAGCCACTGTCAGAAATGGAACAAGGAGGGAGAGGCCACGAGTGTCACAGCCACTGTCAGGGATGGAACAAGGAGGGAGAGGCCACGAGTGTCACAGACACTGTCAGAGATGGAACAAGGAGGGAGAGGTCACGTGTGTCACAGCCACTGTCAGGGATGGAACAAGGAGGGAGAGGCCACGAGTGTCACAGCCACTTGCAGCAGCTTCATGCCAATTGGGTAGAAGCAACATTAGGGTAGAGAACAAAGCACCATGAAGTCTTCGTGGGCTGTGCCCAGTACTTCTTCACTGCTAGTAATTTTGAATGCAGAAACACAGACACACAGGTGAAGGCTGAGAGGTGGGAGGGCAGCCCTTCCTGTGGCTGTGAGGGACCACTGGGGCAGCAGCCACCTGCAGTGGTGTCCCCCACAGTCCAAACCACACGTCCGCAGTGTGCTGACGAGCACTCATGAGCCCAGCGACCACCCCCGGGTGCAGATACACGATCCTCCCACACAGGGTCAGCTGCTGAGAAGCCCTGATTAAAGTGAGGTCAAACTGTGTCAAACTGCCATTTTTCTAGGTAAAAAGCTGTTGAATACCAGCAGTGACATACGCTTCAACTTGAAATTAAGAGACAGCTTCAAGGTGTGCATGTATCCACGTATCTACGTTGTATTTGCAACACAGGCTCACCCTGCACAGCCCATTTTGCTGCACTCTGCAGAATCTTTGTCTTTACAAGTTGAAGGTGTAGCAGCCCTCTGCTGAGAGAACCTATCATACTATTCCCAACATGAAGTTCATGTGCTCACCTAGTGTCAGGGTCACATTTCAGTAATTCTTGAAATATTTCAAATTGTCTCATTATGACTGTAGTATCTGTCTAGGAACCTGTGGTCGCTGACCTCTTATGCTGCTACTCTGACTGCGCTGGGACACTAGGACTACACCATGTAAGGAACAACAGGCAATAAACACGTTCTGACCATCCCACCAATAGGCATGTCTCCATCTCTCTCCCGCTCCCCACGCCTGATTTCTCAAACACAATATTAAAATCAGGCCAATTAATAACCCTCCAGTGGCCTCTAAGTGTTCAAGAAAAAGGAAGAGTCACATATCTCTCACTTTGAATCAAAAGCTAGAAAGAATTAAGCTTAGCAAGGAAAGCATTTCAAAAGCTAGGCCTCTTGCAAACAGCCAAGTTGCAAGTGCAAAGGAAAAGTTCTTGAAGGAGATTAAAAGTGATATTCCAGTGAACACACAAACAAGAAACAGACCCCTGGTGACAGAGTTTTAGTGATCTGGATAGGAGATCAAACCAGCCACAATGTTTCCTTAATCCAAAGCATGGTACACAGGAAGGCCCTGGCTCTCTTCAGTTCTGTGAAGGCTGAGAGGAGAGGAAGCTGCAAAATAAGATTCTGATGCTAGCAGAGGTTGGTTCTTGAGTTTAAAGGAAGAAGTGCCTCTGTAACAGAAATACACAGAGGAGCAGTGGGTGCTGGTGCAGAAGCTGTGGCTAGTTATCCACAAGATCTAGCTAGGATCACGGATGAAGGCGACCGCACTAAACAACATGCTTTCAACATCTATCAATGCACCATCTATGGCAAGAAGAAGCCATTTGGGACTCGACTAGCTAACAAGGAGAAGTCAATGCCTGGCTTCCAAATTTCAAAGGACAGGTTGACTGACCTTTTGGGGCTAATACAGGGGCTGACTTAAAGTGTAAGCTGATGCTCATTTATCATTTCCAAAACTCTACGACCCTTAAGAATTCTGCCCTATCCTACCTGTACTCTATAAATGCAACTACAAAGCCCAAATGGTAGCACATCTGCTTTCAGCATGGTTTACCGAACATTTTAAGCTACTGTCGAGGCCTACTCATTAGAAAAAAGATTCCATTCAAATTGCTACTTCCAATTAACAATAAAGCTGGACACGGAAGAGTCCGATGGAGACGTACAAGGAGGTGAACGCTTCAGGCCTGATAGCACAACGTCCACTCTGCAGCCCAGGAATCAAAGAGCAATTCTGACTTTCAAGTCTTACTATATAAGACATGCGTTTTGTAGGCTGTAACTGCTAAAGATAGAGATCCTTCTGACAGATCTGTGAAAAGGCTATTGAAAGGATTCCCCACTTGAGATGCCACTGAGAACATCTGTGATTCACAGGAGGCCAAACTATCTACAGCTGCAGGAGTGTGGAAGCAGTTGATTCCAACCTGCACGACTTCAGTGCAGAAAGTAAGTACAGATGCAGTGATCACAGGAGAACTGGAATCAGAGTGGAGCCCGACGCTGTGTGCTCACAATGAAACTGGAATAGAAGAGGAGCTGCTTCCTACAGATGAGCAAAGGATGTGGTTTCTGGACGTGGAATCTACCCCTGAGGAAGAGGCTATGAACACTGTTGAAATGACAACAAAGGACTTAGAATATTACATAAAGTTAATTGACACAATAGTGGCAAGGATTGAGAGGATTGATTCCAATTTTGAAAGTTCTGTGGATAAAATGCTATCAAATAGCAATGTGTGCTACTAAGAAATCTTTTGCAAAAGGAAGGGTCAATTGACATGGCAAACTCCAGTGTCCTATCTTAAGAAACTGTCACGGTCACCCTGCCCTTCAGCACCCACAGCCCTACTCGGTCAGCACCATGGACAGCAAGGCAGGCCCTTCCACCACCAAAAAGCTTGCTGAGTACTTTTTTCCTCCTACCTTCAACTTTCCCATTATTAGCATTTTTTAATTCAGGTATGTACATTGCATTTTTAGACACGATATTGTACACTTAATAAGACCACATCATAGTGTAAGCATAACTTTTATTAAGATGCATACCAGGAAACCAAACATTTGTGTGATTAGCTTTATTGGGATACTCGCTTTACTGAGGTGGTCTGTAACCAAACCTGCAATATTTCCAAGGCATACCTGTAAATGGCTATTGATATATAAAAATTCTGACATAAGTTTTTAAAAAATTGTTGTTTCTCAAGGCTAATTTACTAGGATGTTTGCTGAAAAATCTTCAAAACTAACTTATGTGATCAAAGTGTCTGTAATAAAGGTAGCAATAATTAAAATGTTAATGCTAGGTTGAGCTACAAACAGCAACCCACGTATCTGATTCCTGACCCTGACTGGACAGGGCTCCTCAGTCCTCTCTCTCTCTCTCTCTCTCTTTTTCTCTCTCTCTCTTTTTTACACACACAGAGCTACCTACTCATAATCTTCATCTCTGGGGAGAAAAAGTTATTTGGAAGCATCACAGTTATAAACAGTATTCTGGTTCCATTTGTACAATTTAAAATATTACACCTTACATTTGAATTGAAGATAAAAATGAAAAACTTCCCTTTTCTGATTGATGTCCTTTACTATACATAAGTCTTTCATATAACTCAGCTTGGATTTGACATGAGAAGACATCGTATTTAAAAGCTGTCAACTTAAGAGCTTATTTTCAAACTAAAATTCTTTCAGCAAAGAAACTTTAGTAAGATAAGCCAGCGTGCTATACCAAAAACGTCGATAGTTTTAGCGGCACGTATGGAAACCCCAGGAACCATGAGACGTGCAGCCCTCGTCTGAGGTTCCAGACAGCCATTTAACTGTAATACTCTGATGATGTCCACCTTTGCTACCGAATAAAATAACTAGAGTTTTTGTACTGATTTAAGGGGGGAGGAGAAAGAAAATTATCTTTGCTAATTTAGTCAAATAAAAAATATCTTCTGAACTCTGAGTCATTTTCTAAAAGCAAAAAGCCTACTTTCAGTGAAAAATACATCATGAATTTCACACAAGAAAATCAAAGTTTTCTTTTTTTTTTCTTTTAAATAGTGTTTCAGGACTTAAGAAGAAATTGATAGCAGGAATAAAAGAGTTACGGAAAGTCTCAGGGAATGACAGAGAAGAACACATGAGTAATCACTCTGACTGGGACCCACAGAGGGAGGCCAGCCCTGGTTTTCAGCTATCATTTATTTCTTGGTCTGGCCTTCTATCTGGTTTGCTACGATTTCCGATCACCACCTACGTCATATAATTTCAGGGCAAGAAGTTTCACTCTAGTAGTATTTCTTTTCATTTTCCTTGTGCCTTTCCTTTTCTTTTCTGACCTACTAAAATCATGATCTTATTCCTCTACATCCTCTATCCCCATCTACTACCAAAAAACTAGACCCTACCTGGTAAAATTAACCTTTCTGGACTTTCTCACACACCACTCGCGTTTTTCTTTCTCTACAGCCTGCAAAATGCTCAGCCCAGTGTGTGCCCAGTAAGAGCCTGCAGATCTACCTGGAAGGGCCCCACAGCTCGCATTACACTGCTCAGAACCCCTCCCCAGCGAGTCACTCCAGCTCAGAGCACCTGCGTCTGTCCACCTGGGTCCCTTAACATGCTCAGGGGGGTCACCTGGGTGCACTGGTGGCCTGCTTCTCTAGCTCCAGCTCAGATGCACCTGTGTCTGTCCACCTGGGTCCCTAACACACTCGGGGGGGGTCACACGCGTGAGCTGGTGGCCTGCTTCTCCAGCTCCAGCTCAGATGCACCTGCGTCTGTCCATCTGGGTCCCTAACACACTCGGGGGGGGGTCACCTGGGTGCACTGGTGGCCTGCTTCTCCAGCTCCAGCTCAGATGCACCTGCGTCTGTCCACCTGGGTCCCTAACACACTCGGGGGGGGGGGGGTCACACACGTGAGCTGGTGGCCTGCTTCTCCACAGCGTCCCCGCCCTCATGTCAACGTATGTTCTCTCTTCCACCTGCTCTTGTTTACTCACATGCACGAAACCGCTGTGCCCAAGATAAGGCTGCCACATACTCTTCTGAAAATACATTATGTACAAATTTTCATAATCATAAAATAGTAAGAAAGACACGCTGGTCTCTGCCCTCAATTCCTGGCACAACTCATAATGTGACACAGGAACATCACCACAATCGTTTATTCTAATATTTGGTCTTTGACCTCAGTTCCTAACACAGAGCTCCTAAAACCTCTCGATCTGACACAAAACACCTAAATCCCTTAGAGTTCCTGGGTGATAGGAGCATATGGGGGCAGGCTGCCAGGGAGACCAGCCAGGTGATGAGAGGTTGGAGTCTGCAGCTTCATCCCCAGGCCTCCAGGGAGGGTGGGGGCTGGAGGCTGCACTGACACCAGTGGCCAATGACGTAACTGATCGTGCCTTGTTCATAAAACCCAGCAGAGGGTGTGAAGAGCTTCGGGGAGTGAAGACATGGAGGTGCCGTGAGCGAGTCTCACACGCACAGGGCAAAGGAGACCCACACTCCTCATGTCCCCTGGCCCATGCCCCCTTCCACCCAGCTGTTCATCAGCACCCTCTGCAATATCTGTACAATAAATAAATACACTGAAATGTTCCTCTGAGTGCTGTGAGACATCTTAGCCAGTTCTGACACCCAAGGACAGGGCTGTGACACCCTCAATTCACAAGGTGTTGGCTGGAAGCACAGGTCACAAGCTGAATCCTGTGACTATGTGGGGGGGGGGCGTCCTGTAGGACAGAGCCCATAACCTGTGACTGTGCTGGGGGGATGTCCTGTAGGACAGAGCCCATAACCTGTGACTGTGCTGGGGGGGGCGTCCTGTAGGACAGAGCCCATACTCGTGGGTCTGCACTGAACCCTAATTAGTATCAGACTTGAGTTAAATCATAGGACACCCATTGGTAAGAAGAAATCTATGCATTTTAGCGACCAGCAGAGTTCTGTGTTGAGTGGTGAGAGGAGGAAAAGGTTTGGCTTTCTCTATCTCATGCAACAATTTCAAGTATTTATAATAATTTTAAATATTTAAAGATGATAAAGTGAATACGTGCACTTAGTTCCTCCTGAATCCCCTAAGGTAAGAGCAAAGGAGCTGTGTGTGTTTCATTACTTTTTAAGGTATAACCCACAGAGGCATAAAGAATGGAAATCAGAAACAAAAGCAATGAATTTGAAGCCCACAAGTCAGTGATGCCTGGCAACTGACCAGCAGACCCGAGAAAGCAGGTCCTAAGTTGCAGGTGTGGAAAGTCAAGGACTGACTCTCACTACAAAACACCTTTGTAGACTCCTCAGCCTCCTTCCCACATGGCTACTGAGATTCTGGGTTCAAGGTGGACACTGCTCCCTTTATAAAGACCCTGAGAAAACACTGTTACTGAACTTCTCTGAGAAACAGCCCGGCCACACAGTAAGTGTAACTGGTGCCCAGCCTCATCCACACGCCGTTTCCACCAGCTTTTAGAATCCCACCCTGAGAGAGGAGCGGGTCATCAAGGATCAGCAGATGTTCCAAGAAAGCAGCATTCAGTGTGAATGACGCCAGAAGAAATAACAGACTTGGATGACACAGTGGCTACACAGGGAGAAGAAAGCTCTGAACATTTTCAGTAATTCTGGAAAAAAATAAGACAAGCTTTTAAGAATGGGCTGTTAAAGCAAAGGGATGGAAACCGAAAGGGTTCCTACAACTTAAAAAAAAATATGAATAAAACTGAGTAACTCAACAGAAGAGCTTGAAGATACAGCTTAAGAAATCTCCCAATAGAAGAAAAAGACAAAATGAAAATAAGAGAGTGATCCGGCCGCAGGGGTGAGCCTAGGGCGTGAGCCTGACTGTAGGTTGAGGACTGATCTGTGCTCCAAACAAGCAGAAGGTCAGGACATGTGAACTTGGTGAAATTTCATCAAGCACAGCACTGATAACATGCACCCTTTTCTCTGTATCTTAAACTTAGATTTAAGAAAAAGGTAAAGAAACAGAAGGAAATGAACGGCATCGTCCTTTAGGCATCAACTAAGAAACTGGATTACTTACGTAGAAAAAGCATAAGCTTTCTTTAATAGGAAAAAAAGTCCTATGTGTGCACAGGGCATAAACTGAGAACGGTTTTCACATCTTTCATAAGAGACGACCCAAGGAGTGAACGGCTGGTCAACCGTCTTAACAACAGCGGCTTCCCCATCCAAACTGTCATGACCTGCGACTTTGTCGTCTGAGCATTAGACGGCAGAGTCTGAAATTAACTTCCACAAAAAAAAAGACAGCGGACAAGAGCCCACGGAGCTCTGCTGCCTTTCAGACCTTCTAGAGGGAGACAGACAGATATAAGGACCCTTCAGCTAGAGCCAAAGCAGCTTTCCACACTCCGGTACGATTATATAACATAACAATTTCGTGAACATGAATTAGCATAAGAAAATAATAGCACATACCTGCATCTTTTCTTGGAATAAATGAATTATGATTCTCCAAGGGATGACCAAGACATTTCCAAGAAGTATTCTCTTTTTTCTTCAGGACAATCTCTATTTTCCCCACATTCTCAATAATCCTTGCTGAAAACAAGATAAATTTCACTTGGATTTATATTTTACTTAAAAATCAATATTTCTCAAATAGTCTAAATGTCTGAGCCTAATCTGAATGATAGTGAGCATTAATGGGATAAGTAAGACCTTGCTCCCATACTCTTCATGACTGTTTATGCTTTATACAGTATGGAATACAGTTTAATTTATTTTAGATTCAGATCAACTTCTTTCAAACTAATTTATCAAGGGCTAAAGTAATATATATTGCTAGTTTTGAAAAGAATTCAAATATGGTTATAGCAACTAATTAACACAGATAAAAAAAATGGGCTGAGGTATACAATTTAGCCAAACGCCTATTTAATTTACTCCCTTTTAACAGTTCTTAGCTGGAATCTAAGGGGTTCTTATGAGTAAACTCAGCAGCCCAATACTGAGCCAAATATATACAAGAACAGCCTCAGGGGGAGGAGACCTTATAAATGCAGAGTGAATTAATAAAGTGCACGTGAACCTTTAATTAGAGGATAATCTAACCTTTTAGATTATCTTTTTATTTTTTAAATGATTAAAATAGTTCAGAATACAGAGTCTAAGAAAATAGACTTTTATACAATGATATACATTTTATAAATTGAACATGTTTTCAAAGACCCAAAACACATTTCCAAAAACAGATTACTCTCCCTCACTGCAAACACAGAACTCAAAAATTTAAAACTTGTTAACAGATGAATTCAATTCAATGGGCACCAATTTAAATTTTAACCAAAATAAAACCCTGCTTCTTAACTTCAAAGAGCTTAATTTACACAATTCAACAATTTATGCAACTTACAATTTCTACCTACGCCATGACATATGGAAAAGGTAGACACGGGGCAGGTCCTGTGCCCTGACAGTGCCACAGTCCTAAGCCCTGTGCCGTCACCAAGCTGACCCCGGGCCCTGAGCCGTCACCAAGCTGACCCCGGGCCCTGTGCCGTCACCAAGCTGACCCCGGGCCCTGTGCCGTCACCAAGCTGACCCCGGGCCCTGTGCCGTCACCAAGCTGACCCCTGGGACCTGTGCCGTCACCAAGCTGACCCCGGGCCCTGGGCCGTCACCACGCTGACCCCGGGCCCTGGGCCGTCACCACGCTGACCCCGGGCCCTGGGCTGTCACCACGCTGACCTCGGGCACTAGGCAGTCACCACGCTGACCCCGGGCCCTGTGCCATCACCACGCTGACCCCGGGCCCTGTGCCGTCACCAAGCTGACCCCTGAGCCCTGTGCCGTCACCAAGCTGACCCTGGGCCCTGTGCCGTCACCAAGCTGGCGCGAGCTCCTCTGCTGCTGGACAGCGAGTGGCTCGACACCGCAATCTGCACGCAGCAGTGCTCACAGCTCACAGTGTCCTGGCCGCACCAGACAATTTCCAATACGTGCAGGAAGGAAAAATGACCTCCTCTAGGGTATTTCATTACCTGCATGCAGGAGCAGGTCAGAGCTTACAGGGGAGAATGGAAAGGAAACAAGATTTTTTTTTTTTAAGGAGAAAATAAGAAAGGGTAAAGCAATGAAAGGAACAAACAGAAAGGAAAAACCTTGAAGCCAGAGGGAGGAGAATATTTAAAAATTAATATATACACAACATCACACATTTATGTGTGCCATGAAAATAAACATATGAAAAGTCAAATGCTGACTTTCCTTTTTCTCTCTGTATATGTATGTATGTGTATGTAGGTACACACATAATTTTGTTTTTTTGGAAGCTTACCAGAAAAATCTTCCTGAACTTCGTGACTTAGCCCTGGGATAGAAAAATGAATTTAGTTAGTTAAAAATCCAGCTTCAATTCATACACAGTTTATCGTTTATACCACATAAGATTATTTAACTGTTCTCTTACACATTATTTCAAATCCTTCAAGACAAGTAAAACACATTCTGAGAGACCAAAGGAAAGAAACTGCACACAATCAAAATGGAGAATCACGTTATTTAAACTTGTGTTTCTTCAATTCTGCAATTTCTCTCCCTATGAACTGAACAGTAAATACTGAATTCTCTGCAAGTGGCTGACCACCATTAGTCCAAACACAGTCCCGACTGACAGTCCCACGAAGCAGGAAGGCAGCAGGCCGCCTCGGGTACGCTTGTGTGTGAGTGTGTGTGTGTGTGCATGAGTGCATGCAGGTATGTACAAAGGCCAGGCTTGGCCTTAGCTTAATTTTTCTTTTCTTACTATTCTCCAAAGATGAAAAAAAACTTACTGAGCATGTATGTGTCAAAGGCACTTTTCTAGATATTACAGACACATTTAATTACAAAGAAAAATCTTTGCCCTTAAGGAACTTACATTATAGAAGAGGGAGAAGCAAGAAATATTTTTACAAATGTCTATTCTAATTTTTTTAATTTTCTTTATTTTTTTTTGCAGTCTTTGGCCAGGCCAGGTTTGAACCCACCACCCCTGGCATATGGGTCTGGCGCCCTACTCCTTGAGCCACAGGGGCCCACTACAAACGTCTATTCTAAATCTCACTGTGTTCGTATGGTTACCTAGAACTTATAATTCTGCATTATTTCAGTCCTTCCAATGTAACAGTGGCAACCAAGAATTTCTTAGTTTTGACTATGGAACTTTTGTTTCTTCATATATATCCCGGTGTAGTTAGGAGTCCCTTAGTTTTCCCCACTTTTCCTCTTATCCCGACCAAACAATACAAAGTGGTCTGTAGCTATGAAGGGACAGGCGGCCCAGGGACACAGCACAGATCTGCTGTCCAGCTGCTCTCAGCAGAGCCGGGAGGAACAGGCCAGCGACGCAGCCTCGAGGGACGGTGCTCAGCAGGAGCGCGTGACCCAAGGACAGGTTATGTTACTGATCTTGACGCATCCGATTACTTACACTTGGAAAGGTGGGTCATACTGCTATTTGCTATAGCAGTTTTTTTAGTATAAAGAAATAACAGGGAAAAAAATGATCAAAATGACAAATCAAAATGACAACAGTAGATAAAATATTATAGTGACCTAGACTGTAGACCAACTTATACAGACCCGAGACTAGAGCTGTTTCTCTTAATAAAAATAAAGTACTCACTTATATGCATAAGATACGAATAATCCTTGATAATTGTTTCTGCTCTGAGGGAATCGTCCTGATTATCAATTATTATTGAGTCTAAATTGATATCCTTAAATAGAAAGCAAAAACAGAAAGGTTAGAAAGTAAAATTTTCCCCCAAATATCTACAACTGTATTTTTAAGGTGATCCATGGAAGTTCATATGCGGATTCTTTACTGAATCCCCATGTTAAATAAATTTTACTACTGTTTTTTCTTTCACATAACCCAATTCTTCTTCAAAGCACAGATCACAATTTTAATTTCTACATACCAGTCTCTCTTTGGTAACTATTTTACCCACTAGTCTCTAAGCTCTAAACTTAGGGGACTATCTTTGCAAGGTTGCCTGGCATGTAAACGGTGTCCAATAAATACTTGTTGAATAAGCAATGTAGGAAAAAATTCGTATCCGGCCAGATTCTTGGCATCCAGGATATATTTAGATATCTGCATTCATTTTAATCTTCACACTAGAGAACCTCTCAGCCTCAGCTTATCAAAAAAGTCAATTCGCTAATACTTTTTTAAATGTCTCTAATTTCTACGCAGCCTTGCTATAAAGTATCTTGGTTTCTATCATCTGTACCATTCACTGAACTTTTTATTCCTTGTGGAAACCTTCCCCCTTCCCTTAGCCGCCCCTCCTCTGAGTGTCGTGGATAGGAGCGCCCGTCCGTGGGAGCCCCTGGTCTCAGACTGCACAAGGGGACAGCAGCAAGGGTGGGTGGGGGCCCCTCTGGGCCGTGCCGGGCAGAGACGGTCACTTCTGTGAAATGGCCACATCAGCTGCAAGAGTCAGAGGGACCTGCTGGTTCAAGATGGTTCTGCTACTATGGAAGTGGTAGAAATTCTTAAACGTTCCCAGCATTAGGAATGCTTACATCAAACTAGTTTAAGAGTACAGGAACCTCACAGGGGCTGCAGGATGTGTTTGGAGATGTTGTGAGCTATCTGCTTATTTGTGGACTGAATTCCCAGCTGGACTGTAAGCCCCATGAAAGCCAGGTCTCTGATCTCACCTACCACCACATCTCAGACATGAAGGCAGGCCTCACAGAAATACCTAGTGAATGAACCGTCTCCCTGACTTTAGCTTCAAAGGGCATCTGAGCCCCAGCTGCTGCCCCCTGGTGGTGCAGTGGTTTAAATACACTGACCACAGCAAGCAGGCTCCCCAACCCCAACACGTGTTCAGAAAACCTGTTCTTGGGAAGGTAACCAGGACGTACTTTTGTTATGCATACTTTAAAAAAAAATAAAATCACAGAAAAGTGCATAGAATACTTCCTAGTCTAGTTTTTAAGAAGCTGTAGCCATGATTATTAAGAACATAGCTCTGGAGCCAGACTGCCTGGGTTCCCAATGCTGCCCCAGCACTTACTGTGTGACTTGGGGGTAAATTGCTCAGTCTCTGTTCCCTTTTCTAGAAAACAGAGATAATAAAAACAGCACCTACCCACCTCACAGAGTTGGGTGTCCCAAAAGTCACCATTACGCCGGAAAATAGGTAATTGTAACTAAATGTACTTTACATGATAGTCCCTACAATTTTTTTTTTTTTTTTTTTTTTTGTAGAGACAGAGTCTCACTTTATCGCCCTCAGTAGAGTGCAGTGGCGTCACAGCTCACAGCAATCTCCAACTCCTGGGCTTAGGCGATTCTCTTGCCTTAGCCTCCTGAGTAGCTGGGACTACAGGCGCCCGCCACAACGCCCAGCTATTTTTCTGTTTTTGCAGTTTGGCCAAGGCCGGGTTTGAACCCGCCACCTTTGGTATATGGGGCCAGCGCCCTACTCAATGAGCCACAGGTGCTACCCTTTAAAATTTTACAAAGTACTTATAAAATATTCTCCATGTGCCGGCCACTTCTTTGTGAAATTGTGTAATATTCTGTGAATAAAGGTAATTTGGCTATAATTTCCCACTTTCTCTATGTATGGACTTTTAAGACACCCTGTCATATAAGAAAAGTGCTTAGAAAAAGACCTGACAATTAATATTTACTAAGTATTTACTTTTTTATTCTTCTGATTTTTTAAATATATTTTTAATTAAGTCATAAACATATAGATCGTGTATACAATGATGCCTTTATAAGGTACAATGTGCTGATTTTATATACAATTAGGAATGCTTACATCAAACTAGTTACCTCATTTACTGAATTACTGTGGTAAGACATTTATACTCTATATTTAACAGATTTGACATGTAGCCGTGCAATATGAACAATGGCTAAAGACGTGTTTACCTTCTGTTTAGTATAGATGGCAATAGTCACTGAAGAGTCTGTTTGGAACCAGTCATAGCTGTAAAATATTAAGAAAAGAATGAATAATCCTATCTGTAATCGTGTGTTAACATATAATATTTAAAATTTACAGTGAGAAATAGATTTCTCCAGGTTAAACATTTTTCTAAATAAATAGTGTCTTCCATGTTAAGTTCATTATATAAGTTGACAATTATTTCCAAATGTCAAATATCTATATTTTCGTGTATTTCCACTTAAATAAAAACAAAATATCCTTATAACAAGATATTTTTTATAAAGATTAAACACTTCCTTACTAAAAATCTTCTTTTATCAGAGTAACAAAACAATGTGTTTCTGTTAAGGAGCATGAAGAAATGTGTATGCTCATCGCCTTCACTCATTCCTGCCGCAGCACGGCAGAGCCCGTGGGGGCCGACCACCCCAGGACAGTGACAGACCGGCCAGCACACGGCAGCCGACCGAGCAGCGAGGCCTCCTGTGTGGACACCCCCATGGGGGGGCACATCTGGGCTGTGGAAATTAGGTTAACCTAAGAAGTGGTCAGTGCAGGGAGGCGGTAACAAAGGTTTTCTACTGTATCATAAAAACAGAATAACTCGGAAATAGGTATTATATGACTCAAACTGGAAAGAATAAATCAAATGTTATGAGTGTGTATCTAGTGTTGGTGAGATTACAACTGATTTTATCTTTTCTATTTCTCTATATTTTATAAGTTTTCTACTATTAATATATATTTTATGATGAAAAAATACTTTTTAATAATTTTTTAAAAGTACTGGTGTTTAAATGGATCAAATTTCAGTTGTATTTAAAATTCACATTTGTGGATTAGCTCATTCTCTGACACTGTCTAATAAATAAGGCACCACAGCGCCTATGTCAAAGAAGCATGATTAATAGTAAGCAATAAATCAAACCCAGAGCTACTTTACTTTTTTAAATGTACGTGTTTCTGTGTGCTAACAGAACTGAGCTTTAGAACATAAACAGGTGCGTACCTTGGAGGACTAGGCCCTTCCTTGGCAGGCGCGTCCGCCACCTGGCTCCTGGACACCAGGCCTTCACAAAGAAAACAGGCAGAACAGCTTCACCCAGGCAGAGCTTAAAACTTCGTCTTTGCACTTAATTTCTTATTGCAAGGTTAAATACATACACAAAAAGCACATCGTAAACTACTACTCTACACATTTTCACACAGTGAAACACGCCCTTATAAGCAGCACTGTCCTCACGCCCCTTCCAGGCCCCCTCCCCACTGGGGAACTGTTACTCTGACTACGAACACCATGTTAAGCTCTGGCATGCCTGACCCTCACATAAGCAAAGCCTGAGACTTGCTCTCTTTTATGTCTAACGTTATGGACATCGCGGTGTCTGTCAGATAAGCGCAGCTGATAATAAGCAGCAAATCACACCAGGGCTGCCTGAGATTTCGTCTATGCTGAGGGAGCATCATCGATAGACGGTTCTTTTTTATTGCTATGAAGCATTAATCACACTGTATGAACGTGCTGGGATCTACTCCTCTCCCGTGGTGAGCACTCAGGTTTCTATTTAGAGCCAGCATGCACAGTGCTGTTATAAATATTCTCCTAGCGCACGTTACGCTCTTAAAGAATGTATTGCAACACGTCTGGTGGGCATACAGGGGCACGTGTATGTTTAGCTTCAGTAGATACTACCGAACAGCTTTCCGAACTGGCTGCTCTAATTTACACGTCTCCCACAGTGTCCAGAGCTGCAGCTGCTCCACAGCCTCACCAGCACAGGGCCTTTTCCACGCTGCTTACTGTCGGGCTGCACCAGCACAGCACAAGGCGACTAAAGCTACAGTCTTCAGATCATTACAAAAACTCTGATATGGGGCGGCGCCTGCGGCTCATCGAGTAGGGCACCGGCCCCATATACCGAAGGCGGCGGGTTCAAACTCGGCCTTGGCCGAAGTGCAAAACAGAAAAACAGCCAGGTATTATGTCAAGTGCCTGTAGTCCCAGCTACTCAGGAGGCTGAGGCAAGAGAATCGCCTAAGCCCAGGAGTTGGAGGTTGCTGTGAGCTGTGTGACACCACGGCACTCTACCGAGGGTGACAATATGAGACTCTTGTCTCAAAAAAAAAAAAAACCAAAACTCTGATATGGGACAACTCAAGATTCTGCAAACACCTGAAAGATCAAGTTTGGTTTTTTAAAAAAAAAGGAGCACTACTGCTAAATGACTTCTGAAAACCATCACGTCAATTACATTTACTATTTTTCAAACTATGTAGAAAAAAATTAATTGTTAGTCTCTGGTGAGGACTATAGTTCTCAAATTAGACATCACTGTATTTTACATAAAGTCAGAATTGGGATGCACCTTTAAAACAAGCTAGTTTGGAGGTTTTCAAGATTGTTTTTGGCCACAGACTCTTCTATTCAGAGACACACTCAAGGGCGAGCACACAGGATAGACAGGTGTGTTCCTTGGAACGGGGACGGTGAGCCCCAAGCCTAGGCCACCCTCAGTCAGCTTCCAGCTCTGCCTAGGGACTCTGAAGAGCACTTAATTTCCATATAAACAAAGGAAGCCTCAGAGATGACAGTAAAATCTGACAACATTCTGCAGTTGTGAACTAATCAGCAGTGGGTCCTAGGAGAATATTCTACTATAAAACTATAGGTATACAGGAGTGGGTTCTAAGAGAATATTCTACTATAAAACTACAGGACCACAAGAATTAAATTTTTTCTTAAATGGCAAAAAAAGGAAAACATAATCTTATTAAATTATTTGAGAAGCATTGGAAAATAGTTACTAAGAGATAATATCATTTCTCTTTAGAAGTCTTTATTGTACATAAAAATCAAATGTATCACAATCTAAAAAATTCTATAAGAGAAAGCTATCAACAGAATTCAAAAATTAGAAGGCAATTCTGATCTTGTCTGGCCTACATAGGACCAGAAATTCTGAACTTGAACTCATTGTCAGTTCTACTTGTCAGTCTGCTATTATGCAAACCTTGTTTCCTCCTCCTCAAATTCAAACTAGCAATGAACTCTGCCCTGCAATTCCACGAGAAATCAAATGAGACAACTTCCAAATGTTCTAGAACCTGCCCAGCACCACAAAGATACCACTTATCAGAGTAATGTCACGTGGAGTAGAATGTGTCTGGATTTCAACATTTGCAAAAGACACACTAAGAAACCTTGTATAATATCCAAATTTTGGACGAGCTGGAAGAATACGAGGTGGCTGAGGAGTGGTATAAGGTGAGGTGGGCAGAGCATTTCCCTCTCACAGGCTGACTGACCGGCGCGGTCGGCGGGACTCGGTCTGCAGCGCAGTGTGAAGTACCACCCCCTTCGGGATTTTACTCAGCTGCAGAAGTAGTGACACCAAAGGCAGACAGGTTGCATTTGCAAACACACAGACGTACCATACACTTACATGAGCCAAACGTGAGAGGCAGCTGGTAAGAATATAGAGAGATAGGCTCCAGGCTCATGAGGCCGGGACACAAGAGGGAGTGGTGAGCAGCTGCCCCTGTGGAATGCTATGCTCCACTCTCAAGCCCAGGTTAGCTGAGACGTCTATCAGTTAAATGCAGTGCATCCAAGGAAGGGCAACAGGAAAGTAAAGGTTCTGGAAGCCGAGTGTGGTAGGAAAGAAAACGCCCACCAATTAGTCTACAAGATGGACTTTGCTCTGGCTAAAAAAGAGAAGGCAACTCATGTGGCAATCTAGCTTGTCAGCTGCACTTCCTTGACTTTCGCTTGCAAAAAGGGAGAGAAAAAACTATTTCTAAATGTGCATAAATATAGTTCACTGAACTTCTGTTGGAGGAGGCGGGCACGAGTCTACTACGACTGCCAGTGGTCCTGAATGGCGTGAAGCCAGCCCCGCGGGATGAGCTCCCACGCCCAGGAAAAATGACCTGCGCAGAGCTGTGCCTGAGAATGGAGCTCGCCCCAACAAGTTCCTATCAAAATCTAAACACTCAAAAACTCTGTGAAGCAATACTGTACATAAGCATGTGAGTGTGATTCTTTTTTTATTATAAATTTATATGACTTACCATTTAAGATTTTCTTTTCCTCACGATAGTCTGTATGGTGATTCAGAAAAAAAAGTCAGGTAAGAATACACTATAAATGTCAAAGAGAGTGTCAGTCACTTAGCTGATCAGAGAACAGCCCTTGTCTCTTGAAAGACTTCCTGCCAAGGGCTGGTGAGAACACGGCTTCTGTGTGAAAGACCCAAGGCCCATCTCGAGGACTGCCCAGCTGTTTCTCCAGATTTTGGCACCCTTCTTCACCTGGCTTTTTTCTAGTGCTTTGGTCCCTTTTCTCTAACCTTCTGTTTAATTTCCTGAGAGAACATATAAACCCTAAGTTTTATCCATGTTATCATATTCTAAATTAGTCTACATAACTAGAATTTATTAGGTTACACTTTATAAATGAAACACACGTCAGCTCCAAGACAGACACCTCACTCAATGCAATTATTACAGTAATAACCCAGAAAAGAATTAACGAGTATTTTCCTTCAGGATGGCAGACAACTCACAAAGCTACAAAGCTGTCTGGGAAGTATCCAGCCACATAATACAAAAAACAGACACATGCAAGCTGGGTCCTTTCCGGACAGCCCTTATGTATCATACACACTTTACTAACCACAAGTGCTAAACCACAGTAATCAAAATAAAGCCCTCAGCAAAGCCGTCGGAGCTTAGAACAAAAAAAGGGCCGTAAGCTAACACAAAATACCAAGGAGTCAAACTGAAGGAAATCCCTTAAGTTGTCAGCACTTCATTTTATAGAAAAACAAACAAATGCACTTTAAGACAAAGCTTTCCAATTTTTTACATTCTAATTTTTAAACACCAGAAATTCCATAATTACTTCCACGTCACTTACCGAATGACTAAGGAGGCCAAACGACTACCCTTTTTGTTTCCCTCTTTTTACCAAAATAATTTTAAAGCTCAAAAGGGTCTTAACAACATACAGCAAATCATCATCTGATCCCTCGTTTAAGACTGAAAATCAGAGGTCCAGGCCTTTGAAATCCACAGCTCTTCAGCATCAAAGCCAAGGTTAGATAGACTTGCCCTAAAATTCAACCTTATTTTTCTTGACAAGCTATTGCTCTAGTAAATACTTCCTAAAAAGGGGTAAGACTTTAAAAACATTTAAATTATATCTAAAATGGGGTTTACCAACCACCAGATACAGGTGACATTACAGTTTGCAAGGGGCTGCTGTGTCCCACTTGGCCTCTTTAACCCATGAGTTTCACCTGTCTTTGCTGTTACATTTGTGATTCTTCATCTTAGAACAAACAGAAAATTCACTGTAACTTAAGGAAATTGCATCTATTTTCAGTGTACGACATAGCTGGTGGCCTGATAAGTCTCATTTATCATGGGAAGTAATTTGTTTTTATCTAAGAGGTTCACAGATTTTGAAAAACTGTCTCAGCTAATTTGTTTCTAGGAAAAAAAATTACCTCATATGATTACTTCCTGCCTGATATGAAAGGATTTTAATCTGCTAGAACTTTCTGGATTCAGCTAAATTAGTAACTCCCCCCCCACCCCAAGAGTCTTTTTTTCAGTACGAGAACTACAAGTAGGAAGACAACTTCAGCCTGGATGACCTGAACCACCTTTAAAACCCCACTGCTCGGCTCCTGCAACTCCCTCCAAAACTGAGTTACGGAGACAGAGGAGACTTTTCCCACTGTTAAGCATATTTACGCCTGAATCTTTTTAGTGAGGGGAGATACCTTTCTCCCTGAAATACGGTATTTTCTCTCGGTAACTAATTCCACCTTGATTATCTTTAATTGCTAGAGAAAAAAGGTGAGAAAACAGAAAAGTCCCTCTCCCTGTGCATTTCATGTCTCCTATGAGCAGCAGCCCGAGGAGCCGGCAGACAGCCCCGTCACAGCGCAGGTTAGCACAGGAGGGCACGTGACCTCTCCCACCAGATCGTGCAAAGAAGACGAGTAACCTTTACAGTGAGGTCAAGTCAGTCATCTAGAAACTTGGTCAGGACCCTCTTGCTGGCACTGAATCAGTGAGCTTAAGAGACAGTAACGAAGATAAAGGGGTTCGTTTACAAAAGTAACCCAGCTTGGAAGAACTTCCAAACACCAAAGTGCAAACTTACTCAGTTTATGGTTATATACATATTGCTTATTTGTTTTGTAGCAATAATAGGAAAAAGAAGTAATCCTTATTGATCATCCTTTCCACTCACTGTGAAAGTTAACTGTGCAAGATTAACGCACATTAATTCTCAGACTCAATGCACAGATGAGGAAGCTGAGACTCAAAGGTGGAAACTGGCCCAATGACTGCACAGCCCATGGGCCACGGAGCCAGGGCCCAGACCCAGGTGCACCTGTGATGTTTCCATGCTGCCAATAAAACCTTAAAATGCAAAACTCACTGAATAAGGAGTGAATGACTATTTGAAGAAACCAATTTACCCAAATTTTAGTATGAAGGTCAGGAGTTCTCAAAAGAAACAACTACTGTTCCCTCCTAGAGAAAGGGAATCACAGTGTTCGTTATTCCAACTCCGCGTCTACCATTTCCAAAGAGAGCTCCTTCAAAGGAAAGTTAGTCCAGAGACGGCCTTCAATGCTACCCACACTGTGCAGAGTAAGCTCAGAGGTGAGGAGAAGTGGGTTATAATTTGAAAGAAGCTTCAACTAGGAATACTGAGTCATCTGTAACGAAGGGCAAGGAGTAGGAAGGTTCAAGCAAACGGGAGACACAAAGCTGGAAGAGAAAATTTCACTGTATAATGTTCTACATTTCATTGATTTTTGAATTATACGAATATGTTACTTATTCAAAAAATTAAACTTTAAAAGTAATTTCTAATCAGGGCAAAGCCTGTGACTCAAAGGAGTAGGGCGCCAGCCCCACATGCCAGAGGTGGCAGGTTCAAACCCATCCCTGGCCAAAAACTGCAAAAAAATTAAAATAAAATAAATTAATAAATAAATAAATTCTAATCAAGTGTTATAGTGAATCTGCTGTGTAACACCAGAATCAGACGAAGGAAAACCAAACACAAGGTAAGTTCTCTCACTCCCATGATGTTTACTCCCCCACTATGCATTTTATCTGCAAACTACGTCAAATTTTTAAGTGAAAGTCACTTTATGATTCTAAAAAGAACCAAAGTGAAACCGTTAGAATGGCTAGCTCAGGACGCCAATGAAAATGAGAAAAGCAGTGGTCTATTTAAATCTGCCTGGAGATCCAAGTCAGATACAGACACACGTGCACCACACACCACACCTCAGTGCCACTTACCTCTCGGCACAGCGGGCTTAGCGGCCATCCTGCCCACCAGGCATTCTTTCAGCATCGATTCATAATTGACCCAGCGATGAACCTGGTACAGAAGACAAATGACCAAATTACAGAGAAGCAAAGTGATCCTATTTCCACAGGATGCTCTTGTCATTTTATAAGCAAAACTAACCTTCCTGAGCTGCTCTAAACACAGCACCTAAAATCCCAGCAGCAGGTTCAGCCGGTCAGCAGGACGGTGACAGGAGGGCCGCAGAGCGGCTGCTCAGAGCAGCCCCAGCACTGTCTGTCACCGCGCAGCAGACACCACTGGGAGGAACTAAACGGAAAGATCTCCAGAGGACACTTTCTCAATATGCTGATAGCCTTAAAATATGCAGCTCTTGTGCTCAGATATTTAGGAATTTACCTGAGAAGATAGGTGGATATGTACAAAGATGTGGGTACCAGGAAGCTGACCACAGCACTGCGTAAACAAGCCACTGTAACCATGCAGATGTCCAGTTATAAAGGATGAGTAAAGGAAAAGCATGACATACCATTCAGTGAAATACTGCATCCTCAGCAAAACGATCACGTCAAGAGTAATACTGAGATCATAATGTGTGTGGTGCTACGTTCCTGAATAAACACACCCCAGAATAGCCAATGTGCAGAAAACACACATGTGCTTATAAATGTGCACTCATGGATAGAAATGGAACTTCATTTACTAATGTTTATGGGGCACCCCCTCAGTGGAAAGCACTATCTTTGGGGCTACGGGGCTGGACAGAATTTAAACAGATAAAGGAAAGATTCTAGGAGGCAAAGGTGTAGAGTTTGCTAGTCATAGGACAGGAGAAAGTGGTGGGCGAGATACACGCTGAGAATATTCACCCTGATAAATATTTTGGGGGCTTCAACTGTCAGGCTACTAATTGTAAATTTATTCCACTGTCCATGTGAGCCAGTGAGAGCTGCAGAGTCAAGGTCTTTAAGAAAACTGGTCAGCAGGCATGTTATCTGTTGGTGCTGAAGGTAAGAAATCAGGACAGTGTTATACAACAGCAGGGTAGAGAGGCTGGTGACCAGTCCTTTTAAATACCAAATAACTGCATTTCTGGAAAGCTGGTCAAAAAGTAAATCCTACCATGGATGAGAAAGCAGAAGGAACTGAAATCAAATTATATCTGATCAAAAATAACTATAAAATAACCCAACCCAATTGGAGTATCTCAAATGATAACAACCCAGTACTACAATGTGGCCAACCAGCACTAAAATTCAAAATAAAGCATGTGTGAGACACAGGGAGATTTCCATTCTTCAAAAAATTCTTGTTTCAGAAGCTTAGAAAATTGATAGTTATTAGCATTTTCTGCATGACTTTTTTTTTCCATTCTGCATGACTTTTAAACAGAATAAAAGCAAAGGCTTTTTAATAAATATAAGGAGAAAAGTGACTAATTTAAACATCTTTTGAGATACCAGTTTGGACTCTGTTCTCACTCCAGGAAAATCTAGGACTTCACTCATCACCCAGCGCCACCTGACTTCCTGTGGGGAGTCGGAGGCGGCTCCCCCGTAACAACCCCTCGGGCCCTGCAGGCTTCAGCCCCTGAGTGCTCCAGCCCCTCAGCAGCGGACCCCGGTGTCCTTCCTCCAGCTGTCACTGCCTGCCATAAACCAGTCAGCACGTAACCAGAATTAATCAACACTGGCCAGCAGAGAAGCAGGGTCCGAAACACAGATTCAAAACCATCTCAGTAATAAGAAAATTAAACGGCAAACTGAGAAGCTGCTACTTGTGAGCATCCTCCCACGCTTCAAATTCCAGGCAACACACCTGAAATTTATTCAACTATCGTCTTTCTCTTTATAAATGTCGCACTGCTACATCTGCGAGAGCTCTTGTGTCACTTGCGGTACCTTACCTGGTCGAACAGGTCCGTCCCGTCTGAGCCCGCTGCTCTCAGGAGCTCCTCCTCCCCACCCGGGTGGTACTCCATGTAGGGGCTGACATTATAAACAAGCCCTGTGTCGAAGCAAGGAGAAATAATACCCTAAATGAACATCTTAAAAACTGTAAAGCCTGTAAGTTCCAATAAATCTTTCCAAATATATTCTATTCAACAATCATTACTATTTCAAAGGATCAAGAACTGTCCAAGGTCTGAGATTTCACCTCCCCTGCAAGTAACAAGTTTTCTGCATCTGCAGCAGCTCCCTGAGCCCCGGTTCCCACAGAGCCACATAAAGACAGCCGTGTGCCTGCCCATGCAGCGTGGGCTGCTCAGGAAACCAGGGCCTTTTACCAGCCCCCTGCCCTTGTTCTGGAGGAACAAGGAACATTGTCTTTATTGAACAGTAAGCAACCCTGTCTTTTGCTCTACAGACACACTATTATCCAAGGTGGTTCACTACAAAACATCCTTGAAAAGACTGTCCAGGACAGAGATCGTCAGCGCCACTGCCCACAAGATGTGCAGAAATATGAGAAGAACTACAGAAAAGTGCTTCCCAACACAGAGAGGACCACACACTGTGTGTGATTTTGAAAGTACAGACACACACACACACACACGCTCTTCCCCAAAATATTATCCCTAGTCTATCCTCTCGCTGCCCTGGTAGGAGAACAGATGAAAAAGACTCGCTGTCTCATCCACACACCTGACCCTCGAAGCAAAGGCCAGGTGTGCTCCAGAAAAAGGAAGCCCAAGTCTTCCCTCAGCTGCCAAGGAACAAAGGTTATTATTTAGATCTGAATCTTTTTATCTTTCCCAAATATTCATCTCATCACTTCATATGTTCAACTATTTTTTATTTTAATCTTTTAAGAAAGAAGAATCAAGACCAGCAGATAGAGCAGACTATCTTAGTGAAGAGCCTTCCCAAGGACGTGGGCTGCTTGTTCAGTCTTTACTGGAAACCACAGAGCAGGTAAGTCCAGCCCTAAAGACTCCTCGAAAGACCAAGGAGAGCAACAGGTTTCTTATACCCAGGAACACACCTCTTCACACAGTGACTTCCCTAAATTTAAACAACTTCAGATAATTAAAATGTTATAATAATCTTGGAACAACAAAAGAGGTTGGATTTTAGACGCAAGAAAGGTATCACAGTTTCTCCATTAGTTAAATTTTAGAAAATAACCAGTCCAGATATCTTTGTAAAACTGCTTAAAATCAAACACAAAAGGAAATGAACTCACAGAATCTCTTTTCCGCAGTCCTCCAAATACGTCTCCTTTCTCCTTCCCCAGACACTGCTCTTCACTGCATTTAGAAGAAATTTCCTTATTATTTAATGCTCCAAAATCCACACACCACGAACCTGAGTGTTGAGGATTAGGATCCGAGTTATTCCAACAGGCTCTCTAGACAGAGAAGGCCTCCTACGTGAGTGTTCCGAACTTCCTTCGCAACCAAGTCTTCACTAGAGTGCTGAAGTTTCTCAAGAACAAACACATGATTATCTGTTGATGAATTTCATATGTCACAGCAACCGGTTTTGTGGTCACTTTAACGGCTGTCCGTGATCAGCCACCGCCGGAGACGCCCACGTGTGTTCCCTGCTGCCTCCTGGGCCTTTAGATTGACCCTGTTTCTTAACCTCACCTCTTTCCAGGCTAGGACCACTCTGAAACCTGAGGAACAACCCATCCTCTCCATGGACAAAATTAGAAATGTGTCCACGAGCCCTCACCATATGAGTTAGGCCTGTGAGTGTCCAGAGCACGAGCAGAGCAGACCCGACCGCCCTTGGGGGTGTGCGGGACCTGCCACTTGGGAGACTCGGACCACCCCTAGGAGGGGACGGTGCGTGTCCTTCCTTCCTTCCTTCTTGTCTCCTCCTCAGAGCATTTCCTGCCCCTAAAACCTGGGCTGTTGCATGTGGCAGAAGCAAGTGACAAGTACCAGGCTTCACGAGTTCTGTGCACGTGGGTGCTCGGCCCGTCAGAAACACCACAGGTGCAGCTCCAGAGCACCACCAAGTGCGGACCTCCCAACAGAGCAGGCCTGCCTCCCGGAGTGTGGAAATTTCGTTTACACCACACTGCAGTCTACTGAATAGGCAGCATTACGTCTAAAAGATGTGAATATCTTAATCTAAAAGCTAAAAATTGCTACGGTCACCTGCCAGCCCTGCCCGGAGGCTGATGCTGCCTGCACAGGAGTGGGGAGCTGCTGAGGGTGGGCGGCCGTGGCAATTTCTTGAAACAAGGTGACAGTGCAGTCTGTCATGCTGACAGACTCTTCCCTCACAGAGACGTCTCCGCAGCACTGACCCACAGGACCCCTTCAGAACTGCAGGCAGTGCCCTCAGACCCTGCCGCTCACACATCAGTAATATTTTAACTGACCTGACGTCGTATTTCAAATCCTCATTGCCACCTCATCAATGTTCACAGCACCTCCCCAGAACTAGGGTCCATCTCAGTGAGCCGCATCCTTTGCTCCCAAAGAAGCAGCTGCTCACCCCTTTGAGCGTCACGAGGAGACTGCAGCAGGCCCCATCAGGTTCTCCCCGTCAGGCCCCAACCGTCGGGCCCCCATCAGGCCCGTCAGACACCCAGTCAGGCCCCTCCCCGGTCAGGCCCCAATGAGGCCCCGGTCAGGTCTACCCCGTGGGGTCAGGCCCACCCCGCGGGGTCAGGCCCCCCCCATCTGACCCTATCAGGCCCAGGTTCGGATCCTAGTTCTCCTGTTTCCCCCGCACTGCAGTGACTTTCTCCACCCAAGTCCATAACTTGCTCCAATGTCCTGTTAATGCTCGTGTTTTGACTCCGTGAATGTTCCTGGCGGCATCCAAAACACGAATCCTGCACTTGCTTTGGGGGCACATAAGCTACAATGAGAGTCCTTTCAGAAGGTTCTCCATCTACTTAGTCCTGACTCTTCAGAGGAACCATTACCTGTGGCACGCATAGCTTCACAAAAAGTATTTCTTAAAAAATAAGATTTGAAAAGCAAAGTCACTCCTCAACCCACAGCCGCAGAATGGACGTGTGCTGCCAACACTAAACCACATTCATCCCCGGGCATCTCCAGCAGAGTTCCCGGGTGACCAGGGGTACTCTCCGATGAGCAGTAGCAATTTCTAAGCAATCTTTCTACTGTGAAATAGGTCTCAACAGTGGGCTTAAAATATCCAGAAAACCATGCTGTAAACACAGAGGGTGTCAAAAAAATGTGCACACGTTTTAAGAAAAGGAAAAAAACAGTATTGAAATAGTAATACTCAATATACACTAATAATCAAAGATGAACACAAGTCACATTTAACTTCTGCAATTAAGAGAGGTGCTCTGAGCGCTCCTGTCAGCAGCCAGACACTGCTGATCACAGTGCGGGACAAACAGCACGTGACGTCTCCTCTGGGCACATGCGTCTGGCAGCAGACAGCTGCTACCCGAGCTCCTTGTTCCACCTACAGGGCACGGGCAAAGGAGGTCAGCCCAGGGCTAAGGGCCCTGGGACTGTCGAAATTCTAAGTGGGCAATGGCTTGCACTTCAAGTCACCAGCTACATTAGCCCAACACAAGAGAAGCAGCCTATCCCTTGAGGCTGTGCATCCGGGCATCGACTTTTCTGCTTTTCCTCACTAGCTATTACAGTCCTGTATGGCATCTTTATCCGATAGAAGGCTGCTTTGTCTACAGCAGTGGTTCTCCAAGCTTCCAACAAAACAACAACCTGGACCAGATGGCTTCACATCAGAATTCCATCACACCTTCAAAGAGGAGCTTGTACCTATTCTGAAGAACCTACTCCAAAATACTGAGAACGAAGGAACTTTCCCCAACACGTTCTATGAAGCAAACATCATCACCTGATTCCAAAACCAGGATAGGAACCAACTAAAAAGGAGAATTACAGACCAATTTCACTAATGAATATTGATACAAAAATAATCAACAAAATTTAGCTAACAAACTGCACCAACACATTAAAAAATTATACATCATGATCGAGTAGGTTTCCTTCTAGGGAAGCAAAGCTGGTTTAACATTGGCAAATCCATAAATGTAATTCACCATATCAATAGGAAACAAAACAAAGATCATATGATCCTCTCAATAGACACAGAAAAAGCATTTGATAAAATCCAGCATCCTTTTCTAATTAGAACACTGAAGAGTATAGGCATACGTGGCACATTTCTGAAACTGATCGAACCTGTCTAGGACAAACCCATGGATAATATTATACTGAATAGAGTAAAACTGAAAGCTTTTCCACTTAGAACTGGAACCAGACAAGGATGCCCACTATTACTCAATATAGTTCTGGAAGTTCTAGCCAATGGATCAGGCAAGAGAAGGATATAAAGGGCATCCAAATGGGGACTGGAGGTCAAATTCTCGCTCTTTGCCAACAATACAATCTGATACTTAGAGAAGCCCAAAGATTCAACCACAAGACTCCTGGAAGTGATAAAAATATATAGCAATGTCTCAGGATATAAAATCAATTTTCACAAATCAGTAGCCTTTGCTTCTCAACTTAGTTTGAGAGGCTAGTTGAACCAAGTTGAAAAACAAATGAAGAACACAATTCCCTTTACTTAGCTTCAAAGGAAATTAAAATCTTAGGAATATAACTAACAAAAGATGTGAAAGCCTTACAAAGAGAATTAAGAAACTCGAAGAAAAGAAATTGCAGAAAAATAAACAAATGGAAGAACATACCATGCTCTTTGCAAGGAAGAATCAATATTGTCAAAATGTCTATTCTACCTAAAACAATCTTCAGATTCAATGCAATCCCCAATAAAATACCAATATTATATTTTGAAGAACTGGAAAAAATAGTACTTCATTTTGTATCCAACTAGAAAAAAAAAAAGTATAGCGGCTCAGTGGCTAGGGTGCAGCCACATACACCAGAGCTGGTGGGTTCTAATCCAGCCCGGGCCCGCCAAACAACAATGACAGCTACAACCAAAAAAAAAAAAAAAAATAGCCAAGCGTTGTGGTGGGCACCTATAGTCCCAGCTACTTGGGAGGCTGAGGCAAGAGAATCACTTAAGCCCAAGAGTTTGAGGTTACTGTGAGCTGTGACACCATAGCAGTCTTTAGAGGGTGACACAGTGAGACTTTGTCTCTAAAAAAAAAAAAAAGTATACCTAAGGCTACTCTTATAATAAAAACAAAGCCAGCGGCATCACCTTACCAGACTTCAGCCTATATTAAAAGTCCACAGTAATCAAAACAGCATAGTATTGGCACAAAAACAGACATAGACATATGGAAAAGAGTAGAAAACCAAGAGATGAAACCAGTCCCTACTTGCCATCTGATCTTTAATGAACTAAAGAAAAGCACACAGTGGAGAAGAGAATCCCTATTCAACAAATGGTGCTGGGAGAAATGGATGACCACATGTAAAAGACTGAAACTCCACCTACACCTTTCACCCCTTAGGAAAACTGACTCTAGATGAATAAAGGATTTAAATCTAAGACACAAAATGGTAAAAATCTTAGAAGAAAGTGTAGGAAAAACTCTTGACAATGTTGGACTAGGGAAAGATTTTATGACAAAGACTTCAGCGGCCCTCACAAGAACAACAAAAATTAACAAATGGGACTTAAGTTGAAAAGCTTCTGCACAGCTAAGGACACAAGTAAAGCAAAAGACAACCTTCAGATGGGAAAAGACATTTGCAGGGTACGAATCTGACAAAGGGTTGATAACTAGAACCTACAAAGAACTAAAATTAATCAATAAAAAGAGTAAACAATCCGTCTACCACTGGGCAAGAGACATGAACAGAACCTTCTCTGAAGACAGACGAATGGCTAACAAACACACACAAAAAATGCTCATCATCCCTGATCATCAGAGAGATGCAAATCAAAACCACCCTGAGATATCACCTAACCCCAATGAGAATGGCCGACATAACAAAGTCTCAAAGCTGCAGATGCTGGCGTGAACACAGAAAGAAAAGAACACTTTTATCCTGCTGGTGGGAAAGTATGAAGAATCCTCAATGAATTCAAATTAGACCTCCTCTTTGATCCTACAATCCCATTACTAAGCATCTACCCAGAAGAGAAAAAGTCATGTTAGCATAAGGACATTTGCACTAGACTGTTTACTGCAGCTCAATTTACAATCGCCAAAATGTGGAAAGAACCTAAATGCCCACCAACCCAGGAATGGTATAAGTATACCAGGGAACACTATTCAGCCATTAAAAAAAGATGGAGACTTGGGTGGCGCCTGTGGCTCAAAGGAGTAGGGCGCTGGCCCCATAAGCCGGAGGTGGGGAGTTCAAACCCACCACTGGCCAAACCGCAAAAAAAAAAAAAAAAAGATGGAGACTTTACATTTTTTGTATTAACCAGGATAGAGTTGGAATACATTCTTCTTAGTAAAGCATCACAAAAATGCAGAAGCAAGAATCTTATTTACTGAATACTAATAAGAAGCCAGTAGACAATCTAATACATTCCCACATAAGAGAAAAATTCAAATCAATTCAAGGTTGGGGGGAAATGAAGGAGCAGGGACGAGGGAAAGAGGGAAGGGGACAGAGGTTCTGGTGTGTGGCACAGCTCTTGGGGGTGGGACACAATGACAAGAGGGACTTTACCTAACAAATGCAATCAGTATAACCTAATTCTTTGGACCCCAGTTTAAACTGAATGAAACCTAAACAATTAAAAAAAAATACCCATTTCAAAATTACCCTTTAGTACTTTTCAAAAACTTATCCTTCAATTCAATCACAGAATGACAATCCTAAGAGTGGGGCCTTTAGCCTGCCCCCTCACCAACACTGGCTTCATCTCCACAGGGCCAGACAGAGCACTGCCGTCACCTGCCTGAACAGCCCTATTGTCTAGGAGCTCACCTATTTTTAAGGCTTAGTTCAAGATCAGTATCATTTTATGTCTAAACGCTGACATTTTAGACACAAAGAACTTTTTCTGGGTGGCATCCGCAGCTCAGTGGGTAGGGCGCTGGCCACATGCACCAGGGCTGGTGGGTTTGAACCCAGCCCAGGTCTGCTAAAACAAAAAAATAGCCGGGCGTTATGGCAGAGACCTGTAGTCCCAGCTACTGGGAGGCTGAGGCAAGAGAATCGCTTGAGCCCAAGAGCTTGAGGTTGCTGTGAGCTGTGACGCCACAGCACTGTACCAAGGGCAACAAAGTGAGACTCTGTCTCAACAACAACAACAACAAAAAGAACTCTTTCTATCTTGGCAAAGGACATGTCCTTTGCACATGTGTACTTTTTATATTTGTTTTAAATTTGAATCCCCACTTCCTCCGATAAAGGCTGTGGGTATCTTGCAATAAAGTATTTACTTTTCTATTTGCGTAAATTTGTTTAGAAAAGGCTTTTAAAAACCACAACAAAATACACAGGAAAAAAAATAATAAAACCAGATGCATAACCTAGCCAACAGCGTTACTGTGAGTGAGCTTTTAACATAGCCCTGAACTTCCTAGCAGCCAAGGCCAAAACAGAGACTAGTAAACAATGTTCTCATTATCTGATCTTAAAAAGTATTAAAATAAATCAAACAAAAAAGGGAGACTCATTAGTTCTTTAAAAGGGAGAAATTCTCTTGCTGTTGGAAGAACTGAGTCCTTGTAAAGGGCACGCTGAGCGCGTTACCATCCAACAGCAGACAGGAACACTCCCCAAGTAGCAGGGCTCATCATTCTCGTCCGCCCGGCCCGGGTGACCAGGACTCCACGCTGTCTCTACAGACCTGCACATTCTAGGCATTGCCTATACATGGAGTCACGTGCTGTATGTCACCTGTGGCTGCCGTCAAGGTTCACCCATGACGCTGCGTCTGTCTTTTCCTTTTTATCTGCTATGGATACACCATGTCTGTTCATCCATTCATTGGGGGGTGGGGCGGACACTGCAGTTGTTTACACTTTTGGTTCTTATGAATGTCGCTGCTGTAATCACTGGTGCAAAGTTTTTGTGGGGGAATTTCTCACTTGTCTGAGGTAAACACCCAGGAGTGAATTCGGTGGGTCACATTGTGTTCCGTGTTTAAACTTTTGAGGAACTGTAGTCTCACCAGTGACGTCTGAAGGTTCCAACTTCAGGGAGCTCTTCTTAGTCAATACCCCGACTCCCCAGAGGGAGAACTCTGTACTCGCCATGTACAGAAGCTCTGCACACGCACATCTCAGGGGGCCGCAGCACGCTGCGACTGCATCTCACACGCAGCTCCACACAGCAGGGTCTGGTACAGAAGCGCCATGTTAGCACTCAAAGGACATTTCATGCCTGTTGATTCCTCTTTCAGATGAAGCTGCCCCAAGTTTCCAGGTTACGGAGCCATACCTGGGAGCCATGAGGGCCACAGTAAGGAGTGAGCTGCGTCACCCAGGTGCAGGCCACACACACCAACTGACACTTTTTCATTTCTTCTTTGTTCTCTTCTACATGGCAGAGTCTCCAGGACTGTTCCAGGACTCCTGAGGGAGCTGAAGTCTCTCAATGACCACAAGGCCAGAATTTTTTCACAGCAATACTGAGATGTTCTTTTTTTTTTTTTGAGACAGGGTTTTGCCCTGTCATCCAGGCTGGAGTACAGTGGTACTACCATAGCTCACTGCAACCTCAACCTTGTAGGCTCGAGCGATCCTCCTGCCTCAGCTTCCTAAATAGCTGGGACTACAGCAAACCACCATGCCCGGCCAATTTTTAAAAATTATTTTGTTGTAGAGACAGAATCTCACTATGTTGCCCAGGCTGGTCTCAAAGTCCTGGCCTCAAGCAATCCTCCAGCCTCGGCCTCCCAAAGTGCTGGGGCTACAGGGATGAGCCACCCTCCTCAGCTCATCTGTCTTTTTTACACTCACTCCTTCGTGAGGGTGGATTTTTCTAGAGACAACACAACGGGATATAAGACAGAATGCAGAAGGTGATGTGAGAATACTGCTGTCACCTATTAAACCAACATGTGAAACAATGCCATTTTTCTATTTTCTGTTTTGGAAGATACAGTTATTTTTTATAAACACAGGAACTATTTATGATAACATACAGTGGGTTTATAGTTTTTGTTTTTATAATGTAATTTTAAAATATTCCTTAAATTTCTTAACATTAAGTTTTTAAGGCAAATATCAATTGACATCAGAAACAAAAGCTCTTTGGGGTTTTCAATAATTTTCAAAAGAATAAAGGGATCTTTAGACCAAAAAGTTTGAGACATACCACTTTTAGTAAAAGTGGTACTTTTGTAATCATATTTAAAAATAATTTGGATTTTTAAAATTCAAATATTTAACTCAAAAGCCCCCTTCCACATTCACTCGACAAACATTTGGTGCCATCATGTTTGCACTGAGGACCAGCCGCTCCCCGCGGTGTTCTGTGCATGTGGATCCACTCCCGCCGTGTCCACAGATGTCCCAGCCGGCAAGGTCAAGTCGCGCTTCCCCTCGTCCAAAGCACAGACCGGCTCTCCGCGAGCTGCGGCCGTGCGCCCTCCTGTGCTCAGCACGGAAACCGCACGTTATTTTCATTATGTTGTGACTAGTGATTTCCTACCTAGTTCTAACAATTGCTGAGGCAAAGTGTCGCAACATGCGACTATGACAGTGGATTTTAATTCTACCCTCAGTTCCATTAATGTTTTCTTCATGTGTCTTGGTGTTTTGCTATTACAGAAACAGACAGTCTTCCTAGTCTCTCTACTTTCAAGATTCTCTCTTTATCTTTGGATTTTAGCAGTTTGAACAGGATCAATGATTAACATATTTAGCAGAATGAAGAAAGACGAAAATAAAAACTATGTGTAGGCTTGGCGTCTGTGGCTCAGCGGGCTAAGGCGCCAGCCATGTACACCTGAGCTGGCGGGTTCGAATCCAGCCTGGACCCACCAAACAACAATGACGACTGCAACCAAAAAATGGCCAGGCGCTGTGGCAGGCGCCTGCAGTCCCAGTTACTTGGGAGGCAGAGGCAGGAGACTCGCTTGAGCCCAGAAATTGGGGTTGCTGTGAGCTGTGATGCCACGGAACTCTATCCAGGGTGACGGCTTGAGGCTCTGTCTCAAAAAAAAAAAAA
>CAUYRH010051433.1:0-23016 GCA_963574655.1 Perodicticus potto
TTTAATTAAGTCCCATTTGTTTATTGTTGCAGTTGTTGCTATTGCCATGGCAGTCTTCCTCATAAAGTCTTTCCCCAGGCCAATATCTTCCAATGTTTTTCCAATTCTTTCTTTGAGGATTTTTATCATCTCATGCCTTAAATTTGAGTCATTTATCCATCGTGAATCAATTTTTGTGAATGGAGAAAGGTGCACATCCAGTTTCAATCTTTTACATATGGATATCCAATTCTCCCAGCACCATTTATTGAATAGGGAGTCTTTTCCCCAGTGAACACTCTTGTTTGGTTTATCGAAGATTAGATAGCTGTAAGTTGTTGGTTTCGTTTCCAGGTTTTCTATACGATTCCAAGTATCTATGTCTCTATTTTTGTGCCAGTACCATGCTGTCTTGACCACTAAGGCCTTTTAATACAGCCTAAAATCTGGTATGGTGATACCCCGGCTTTGTTTTTATTACTAAGAACTGCCTTAGCTATATGAGGGTTTTTTTGGTTCCATACAAAGCACAGAATCATTTTTTCCAGGTCTTGAAAGTAGGATGTTGGTATTTTAATAGGGATGGTATTGAATCAGTAGATTGCTCTGGAAAGTATAGACATTTTAACAATGTTGATTCTTCCCAGGCATGAGCATGCTATGTTCTTCCATTTGTTAAAGTCCTCTGATATTTCCTTCCTTAGGGTTTCATAATTTTCTTTAAAGAGGTCTTTCACTTCTTTTGTCAGGTATATTCCTAAGTATTTCATTTTCTTTGGGGCTATGGTGAAGGGAGTTGTGTCCTCAATTAACCTCTCATCTTGACTGTTGTTGGCATATACAAAGGCAACTGACTTGTGGACATTGATTTTATATCCTGAGACATTACTGTATTTTTTGATGACTTCCAAGTTGAGTCTTTGAGGTTCTCTAAGTATAAGATCATATCATCAGCAAAAAGGGAGAGTTTGACCTCTGCACCCATCTGAATGCACTTTATTTTCTTGTCTTGTCTAATTGTATTGGCTAGAACTTCCAGTACTATGTTGAATAGCGATGGTGACAGAGGACAACCTTGTCTGGTTCCAGTTCTAAGAGGAAAAGCTTTTAGTTTTACTCTATTCAGTAAAATATTAGCTATGGGTTTATCATAGATAGCCTTGATCAGTTTAAGAAATCTGCCACCTCCAACTATACTCTTCAGTGTTCTAATTGTAAAAGGATGCTGAATTTTATCCAATGCTTTTTCTGCATCTATTGAGAGGATCATATAGTCATTGGTTTTGCTTCTGTTGATATGGTGGATAACGTTTATGGACTTTCGAATATTAATCCAACCCTGCATCCCTGGGATGAAACCTACTTGATCATGATGTATGACTTTTTTGATGATAAGCTATAATCTATTGGCCAAGATTTTTTTGAGAATTTTTTTGAAAAAATGCTCAGCATCCCTAAGAATTAGAGAAATGCAAATTAAAACCACCCCGAGATGCCATCTAACTCCGTGAGAATGGCCTATATCACAAAATCTCAAAATTTCAGATGCTGGCATGGATGTGGGGAGAAAGGAACACTTCTACACTGCTGGTGGGACTGTAAACTAATACAGCCTTTTTGGAAGAAAGTATGGAGAAAGCTCAAAGAACTCAACCTAGACCTCCCATTTGATCCTGCAATCCCATTACTGGGCATCTATCCAGAAGAAAAAATAACTTTTATCATAAAGACACTTGTATTAGGCCGTTTATCACAGCCAATTTACAATTGCTAAAATGTGGAAACAGCCTAAATGTCCTTCAACCCAGGAATGGATTGGTAAGCTATGGTGTATGTATATCATGGAATATTACTCAACCATCAAAAACAATGCAGACTTTGCAGCGTTTGTACTAACTTGGATGGAAGTGGAACACATTATTCTTAGTGAAACATCACAGGAATGGAGAAGCATGAATCCTATGTATTCGACTTTGATTTGAGGACAATTAGTGACAATTAATGACACAGTGAGGCATGGGGAAGGAGAGAGCAGAAAGAGAAGGAGGGAGGGGGTGAGGGAAAGAAAACAAAAAAAGGAAAGAAAATAGTGACTAATTCTCACATAAATTGGATTCCGTTTTGACTAAAGTACATTATTTAAACATTAATTTTTAATTAAACTTGTTAATATGTTGTTTAGGATATTGCATCCTCACTTATAAGTGAAATATGTTTGTAATTTCCCTTTATAACAATATGTTTTCTCCAATTTCAATATCAGGTATATCCAGATCAAGTAGACTGATTTTGGAATATTTCTTCTTTTTCTATTGTCTATAAGATTTTGCATGATTTGTTTTTTGAATCTCTCCTTTACTTTTATTTATGTAATATTATTTGTCTATTTTTTGAGACTTTGGAAGGAAAAAATAAGAAGTTAACTGATGACTTCATACTGAGCCTCAGAGTCAGAGCACTCTATAATGTCTTAGTTGACAATGCAAAGCTTGCTTTCTTGGCATTATTATTACTAATATTGCTTAATATTTAGATGCAGTGTTCGTCTGTTTTCTTTTCTGAATGTATTTATCTCTGTTCATTCTTTACGTGGTTTTTGCTTCTAGTCCTTATCTTAAACATTGTTATTGTTATTGAATTTTAAGCCTTTTGAATTCTGTAAAGGCAAAAAGTGGAAACCTAATTAACACATGTATATGTACACTTGATCTTAGCCAAAAGGCTGAGAAGCGATAACACATGTATATGTAAAAATAAAAAAAAATAAAAAACTCAAAATAATCATGTTCAGGCATAGGTTGGAGATGTTCCTGAAGCTGCTCCTTTGCCAAAGTGGGAGATAATTTTAGAATTACCACCTGGCTCAGAGCCTCTTTCTTCTCCTGGTTTTGATCCTGCTTATCTTCTCCTTTAGCACTGTCCCCTGCCCCTGCCGCTGCATGAGGCCCCCAGGGGGCGTTACCAGGATTACTCACTTCTCCTGTGCTCCTGTGCTCCTTCTCTTCCTTCATGGCCATGGTTGCTCACTCCTTTTCATTTCTTAATATGCAATCCTTAACATACTTCTTCAGCCATTATCCATTTGTACAAAAATCTTCAGTCACCTCCTGCTTCTCAAATCCCTTGAAAGGTCAGAAACAGATGTTTTTTCATGGAGTTCATGTCTGTAGTAAGTTGATCTTTTTCTTTCCAAAGCTTCTGGATTTCAGCTTTGGCAAGCTCCTGTTTCTGAGCCTCCTGCATCACCTGGGGTACAATCCCTACAAATTCATGTATGAGTTTCCCCATCTCAGACATTTACTGTGTGGAGCTCCTCATACTTCTTAACTCCGTGCTCCCTGCTTGTATCATCCAGGTCTAAGTGGCTGACCTGCAGCATGTCCACAATGGGGCCAGTGGACAGAGGGTGGGCCCAAGGGTCTGAGGCACAGAGGGAAGGGTCCAGCACGGGAACATATAGAGGTCCCAAGAAATGGAATTCTACCAGCTTTGCTTCAGGTGGACATCCCTAAGGGAGGATTGTTGCCATCCCAAATGTTTCAGTGGTATGAAAAACCATTTTATTAGGTCTGTCTTTCAAGTGTGAGGCAAACTTGTAGTGTAAAGACTTTTCTCAAGGTACTCCTTGGCCTTCTACCTAGCACTTCTGCTAGATCTCTGAAGCCCTTCTCTTGGAGGTCCTGAAGGCTCTGAAGGGGAGCAGTCAAGTGAACTCATGCACCTGAAGAATCCATTGTCCCCCTTCCCTGCTGCTCTCAGAGTCTCTGCAGCAATTTTGTCTTTAAACAAAAGACAGGGGATTCCCAATTTGCATACAAAATTGAGACACTGATAAAAGATTTGGTCTCCAGGAGAAAACCTCTGCCCGTAGCTCAGTGAGTAGGGCTCCAGCCACATACACCCAGGCGGGCAGGTTCGAACTGAGCCCGAGCCAGCTAAACAACAATGACAACTGCAACAAAAAAAATAGCCGTGCATTATGGTGGGCACCTATAGTCCCAGGTACCTGGAAGCCTGAGGCAAGAGAATCACTTAAGCCCAAGAGTTGGAGGTTGCTGTGAGCTGTGATGCCACAGCACTCTACCCAGGGAGACATAGTGAGACTGTCTCAAAAAAAAAAAAAACAAAAAAAAAAAACAAGCGAACTTCACAAGGGATCCATCTGACAAAATTCTATAATTTCCTAAGTTTCACTTGAGTTTGGCTTTACTTGATTCAGGAATCAAGTGATTTTGATCAGGTGACTTCTTAAGTTAGTGAATGCTAAAGTGAATGAGCGCAATTTTTAGAAAATTATTTTGATTTTGTTCTCTACTGTGCAAGTCATTGATATTTAACTACCTCAACTACACTAAAGCTCATTGAATATATTTTAGATCCCTTAATTTCTTGCCAAATAATTGAATGTAAGCAGGACAGATATCTACTTATGCAAACTACAGATAACTACTGTAATAATTGTATGCTTGGGTGGCACCTGTGGCTCAGCGAGTAGGGCGCTGGACCCATATACTGAGAGTGGTGGATTCAAACCCGCCCTGGCCAAACTGCAAAAACAAAAAAAATAGCTGGGTGTTGTGGCGGGAGCCTGTAGTCCCAGCTACTTGGGATGCTGAGGCAAGAGAATTGCCTAAGCCCAGGGTTTGGAGGTTGCCATGATCTGTGTGATGCCATGGCACTTTACCAAGGGTGATAGTGAGACTCTGTCTCTACAAAAAATAAAAATAAAAAATAAAAAAAATAATTATTTGCTAGCAGGACAGATATCTACTTGTGCAAACTACAGGTAACCACTAATTCGAGTAAAATTAAATCTTTTTCTTTCCCCCAGATCCTTGCACTGGTCTACTGTCAGCAATTCTCTACAATGATTCTCGCGCTCAGGCAATGTCAGCTTCCCCTGGGGAGCTTATTTAAAAACTCAAATTGCTGTGCCCTATCCCCAGAGTTTCTGACTGAGTAGGTCTAGGCTGGGATCTGAGGATTTGCATCTCTAAGTAAAATTCCTAAGTGATGCTGGTATAAGGATAAACACAAATTAGAAATAAGAAGACTAATTCTCCCTAGCACAAAGAAAAGAGGCTTTGTTCTGCTTCCTTGTCTTACTGAGAAAACTTTTAATTATAAGCTCTTTCTTGAAATGTATGTAAATCTTTCCAAAAGCTAAATAAACCTTTTTCCAGTTTCACCCAGGAACATTTCCTCAAGGACCTGAGAGCTATCTCATTGAAATGTAATCATTGAAGGAGATGGTGGTACCCCTACCTCCCAGTTTCCAGAAAAGACAGAAGCCTTGTCCTTGCTCTAAATTATAAGTCTTCTGTCATAAAGATATGAGAAATTTGTTTTTCCTTTGGACAAAGGCAATTAAACAAATAAACACCACAAGAGAATTTAGGATGCATCTTCTGTGACCAATGGTGCTGTCAAGTTCTCTTAACCTGAGAATTACAGACAATCTGCAATTTAGGATTGTTCAGCTTTACAACAGTGTAAAACCATTTTGTTCCTTATTTTTGGTATAGTATTCTATATGCAACCAACACATTAGAGTATCAATATTAATTATATGAAGTATTCAATACTTTATTATAAATAGAAGATTTTACCCAACTATAAGCTCATTAAGTGTTCTGAGCCTGTTTAAGATAGGTAAGGCTAAGCTGTGATGTTTAATAGGTTAGGTGTATTAAATGCATTTTCAACTTGGGATCTTATTTTCAATTTCTAATGGGTTTATTGGGATGTAATCCCATGGTTAGTTGAGGAGCATCTGTAGTTATTGTTTGAGGACACATATGCAAGAGGTTGCATCTGCTTGGCTATTTAAAATGGTGAGATTTCTGTCTTTGCAGTCCTTTAGTGGAGTGTCTGTAGTGCATACCACATTTTGGTTCATGCTTCTTTAACTTTAATAAAAAGCTTTTCCTTTTTTTGAGATAGAGTCTCAGTCTTTCACCCTTGGTAGAGAGCTATGGAGTCATGGTGCACAACAACTCTTGTGCTTGAGCTCCTGAGTAACTGGGACTACAGGTGCCTGCCACAATGTCAGGCTATTTTTAGTGAAAACAGGGTCTCGCTCTTCCTCAGGCTGCTCTTGAACTCCTGAGCTCAAGCAATCCGCCTGCCTCAGTCTAGGATCCTCAGTGCTAGGATTACAAGCACGAGCCGCAATGCCCAGCCAAAAAAGCTTTTGTTTTCTACCTTTGAGAAGACATTTTCTGTGTTGGAAAGAGATTTGTTTTTAATTATCTTTCCCTAACATTGATCAGGGCCACACTTTGAGAACCTCTGTACAATATGACCTAAATATAGAACTTTTTAAGTTTCTCTCTAGAATTTTTACCTCATTTGTTTCAGCCTGTACTTATAGCCTGTTGAGGTCTTTGAATCTTAACATTTTTGAATTTTGATTTTATTATTCTTTCCAATTTATATTACCTAAAATAATTGATGATTTTGTTTTCTATGTATTAAATAGTAAGTTCTGGAAAGAAGCAATGAAGTTTCCTTTAATACGCAGCAGTTACATTATTAGTCACTGGGCAACTATAAATGCTAGGTACCAGGGACACAGCTATGAATAAGACAGTCCTGACCAGTAGCTTACACCTGGGAAGACAAAAAAAGAGGCCACTAGAACATAGGACAGAATTGGGGAGGTAAGAAGATTAGGCTATGGTAGCCCAATAGGACACACTCAGCCTGGGCATTGGAAGTTGAAGACAGCTTCCTAGGAGAGTTGCCAAAGCTAATATCCAAAGGATGAGTGGGAATGAGGTAAAGGAGAAGAAAAACACTGGACAAGGTAAAGAATATCTGAAAAAGCCCAAAGGTAAAGAATATGATATGTTTAAGGAACTGCTCATAAGTCAGTTGGAGCAGAGAAATGGGGAATGATCAGAAATGCTGCCGGAGAGTAGGCAGAAGCCAGATTGTTGTGTTTAGGTACCACTTCAACCACCTGCAATCTAGCTAATTATACCATCATCTGGGTCGTGTTTCTCCATTTTATCCAAGTGTATACCTTACAACTTGCTCAAATTACTTAAAATGTAAATACACTAGGCATCTATCCAATCCCCCATGCCACTAATTCTAAGAAACAAATAAGGTCAGCTTAATACAATTAAATGTACTTAACAATTTAATTAACAATTAAATTTATGCCATCTCCTGATAATCACCACTTTTTCATCAAAATGCTCACAAACACAACAGCTCTTCAAGGAAATATCCTTGTTGTTCTCTGGAATTGCTGGCTTTTCTGTAAATGAAAGTGGAGTTGTTGATCTCTCATCTGCTTTTCCATTGACTGGTGTGGATGACAGGCAGACGAACTCATTGGTCCAGCAAAAGGCGAGGGTTTCTTTTGGTTTTGGTTGGCCAGGCTCACTCATACCCAGTCAGCAGCAGGGTGTAAGCTCCTCGATCTGGGCTGGACTCTCTCACAAGTCTAGGGCCATCTGCTCTGCTGGTTTAGGATGACGTTGGCTGAGACAAGCTTACTAGTCAGTTCTCCACTGTCCCCACAGGCTAGCGCAGAAATGTTCCTGCATTTAGAGCAGAGAAGCCCAAAGCAAAAATAATATACACCGACTTTTCCAAACCTCTGTGTCATGCTTCTTATTGTCCCATTGACCAAAGCAAGTTGTATGAACAAGCCTTGAGGTCAAGGTGAGGGGCAGAACAGCGGTGTGCAGGAGGCAACTCCAACCAGCCCATATGAGCCTATTATTAAATTTCCAGAAATTTGGCAAGCTGATTGTTAAACACAGCCATTGTTTAAAATTAAATTCTGTACTCAGATATATTAAAACAAAGATAACATATACCCAAAACTCACGACTTTCTAGTTATTTTATTACATTTAACCATTGTCTGTCATCTGAAGGCTATTTGTATCTACTGTAGGTGGTGGAAATACTACATCGTATTTCAGTTGTAGTAGCTGGAAATCAGCCATTCTAGTGGCAGTGTTTGTACTACAGAAATTGACAGAAAGTGGCAGAGAAAACAGTAAGCAGATTAAAGTTAAACGTGTGTTGTAGGTGTGGCCATTACATAAAAAATTGAGGAAATGTTCTTACACTAGTTGAAAACTATTATCCAGCTCAATGAGGATGTCACCTCATTGACAGACAACTAAAGTTTCAACTTACTTTCATCTTACCAATAATAAAAATATCAACCAACATTAATGCCAGAACTATATGTAGGTACTTACTCATGAACTACAATGGTAGGTTGGCTATAGATAATAGAATTTAGCAAAAGGCAAAAAAAGAAAATTCTTAAGAGTCTATTAGCTATATGAAATTTACAATAAAGAGTACTGTACATTTTATTATCATTTTTCAATTGTATACTACACATCCCTTCAGTAAAATTTATAACATTATGAGTATTTTTTGAGAAATATTTACCAGTGTGCCACTGGGTAGAACAATTTCCCCAAAATAGGAGGGCACTGCAGTATTTACAGAGTGTAGAAAGAGAAAGGAGTAAAAATTGGGGTCATTGACTGGACACAGTGCCTCATACCTGTAATCCTAGCACTCTTGGAGGCCAAGGTAGGAGGATTGCTTGAGCTCAGGAGTTTGAGACCAGCCCCTGAGAAAGAGTGAGACCTTATCTCTATTAAAAATAGAAAAACTAGCCAGGTATGGTGGCAGGCACACCTGTAGTCCCAGCTACTTGGAAGACTGAGGCAAGAGCATCCTTGAGCCCAAGAGTTTGAGGTTACTGTGAGCTATGACTCCACAGCACTCTACCCAGGGCAACACAGTGAGACTGGACTGTCTCAAAAAAAAAAAAAAATTGAGGTCATTAATCCAATTCAAATATTTTAGGCTTAAGTCTTTCTTGAGTACTTTAAAGACCAGATTGTAGTTTTGCATATTGTTTCAAAATGTCTAAAGATAGCCAACTTTTCTTGGAGGGATAAGGTGTTTGGAGTAGGGAGAGGAGAGAATAGGCAGAGTCTAGATGCCAAAACATCAAACTCCAAAGTCCTCAGGCTCAAAAATTGTTTAGACATGACCTCTGGCTACTAGTATACTTGGAACTCACTGACAGAAAATAAATCAGAAAATTACTAAATTTTAAGGGAACCGTCTTTCAAAAGAAATTTCAATCCTGGCCTGTGACTGTCAAACTCCTAAAATAATGCCTTGGCCCTCAAACTCATCCTGTAGCCTCTTCATATATAGTCATGGTGGGCAATGTGTGTCCTAAAAAGCAGAGGTAAGGTCCACAAAAGACAGTGGGCAGCAGAGCTTAACCACAAACTACCAAAGGAGCTCATCAAAGAGTTCTTTCCTTTACTGGGAGAAGGACTTTGGACTTTCTGCTCATGGGTATTTGGTAATTGCTAAGGCCAAACAACCACTATCAATTTAGAATGTTTTCTGTGGTGCCCAGTTTCCATATCCACGTATGTCTGTTAATTTATATGCTGCCATAAGAAACTACACACAACCTCAAGGAGGTCCCAGACATGGAGCAAGAACTCAGGAAGATGCTGAAGTCATCCCCCTTTGGGAAGAAGTAGATGTGTTCTCTGTACATGAGCTCTTGGTATCTCTTAGAGCGTTATCTTCGAGGGAAGCCAAATGCCATATAGTGAGAACACAGCAGCAGCCCACGTAGGAAGAAAGGTGCTCATTAATATTTGGGCAGCCAAAGGGACATACATGGTCATGGCCAACATTTATTCTCCCCTTCTTCCTTAGCAAGAAAACCTCTGAGTTTAGCTGGGCATATAACCGCCTTATATTAGACATAGATTTCCAGAAAAACAGAAACAGTAGACTATATAGACAGGTCGATGAAAGGGATTTCATAGGGGATCTGGCTCACATAATTATGGAGACTAAGAAGTTTAGCGATAGGCAGTCATCTGTGAGCTGAAAACCTGGGGATTCTGGTAGTGAGACTCAGTACATGTCCAAATACCTCAGAACTAGAGAAGCCGATGGTGCAAATCTCAGACTGAGGTCGAAGGCCTGGGAACTCAGCAGTGGGCTGCTGCTGCAAGTTCCAGAGTCCAAAGGCCTGACAAACTAAAGTTCTGATGTGCAGGAGAAAACAGGTGTCTCAGCTCCAGGAAAGAGAGAGTAAATTTGCCTTTTTGTTTTATCTGGTCCCCCAGCCAACTGGATGGTGCCAGCCCACACTGAAGACAAATCTGCCCTACTCAGTAGGGCAACTACTCACATGCCAGTCTCTGCTGGAAACAGCCTCAGAGACACACTCAGAATGGCCTCCCATAATGTAGTCATCTTGACACCTAAAATTAACCATTTCACACCTGCAAATAAAGACTACAGTCACCCAATTAGCTTACAAATCCTGCACTTCTGTGTGGTATGTTATATGTCCCAGGTTTCATGTAACTAAGTGCTTACCACTGAAAGATAAGCAGAGTGCTACATGACCATCCCCAGGAAATCTTAAGCAATTGCTAGCACACCATTTCCCCCCCGTTTTTGCTTTCCACTACTCTGCTGCCTGGATTTCAGTTGTGACAACTGGAAGCCTAGAGGTCATCTTGGACCGTGAGGGTGAAGGTCATAAACCGTAACAGCAGCACTTGACGAGCCTTGGACTGGCTACCTCCAGACACTTTTAATACAGGATAGAAATACACCTCTGCTGTGATTTAAGCTAACACAAACAGTTTCCTGTTACTATAGCCAGAACAAATCCTGATACAAGGAAAGGACAAGAAAATCTTTTAAATAAACTTTGTGTGGGGAGTGGGAAAGGCGGAAGGAAGAGATTTAGGATTAGCAAGAGAGTTGAATTGCGGAGGAGAGGCCAGAATTCAAAAGGAGACACATGGTGGAGATTTTCACTCTCTTCAAAAGACAAAGTCTGACTCTCCCTTAGTATGGGCCAGATTTAGTAATTCACTTCTAATGAATAGATTGTGTCTGCAGCCTCAGAGTATGCATTCTAAGCCGAAGTTATAAAAGATACTGTGGCTCTCGCTTTGCTCTCTCTTGAATTATTAGCTCCAAGCAAGTCAGGTGCCAGACAGAGAGGACACTCAAGTATGCATAAGCGCTGACCACTGAAAGGACACTCAAGTATGAATAAGAAAGGCCCATGTGAAGAGGAAGTGAGGTCACAGCCAGCATGAACTTGTCCTCTCAAAGTGCATCATCATCCTCACACCATGCTCAAGCCCTCAGATGACGCAGCCCCTAAGCCTGAAGAGGCCAGCTCTGCTGCTCTTATATCCCTGACCATAACCCATAGAAACTGTGAAATCATCCATGCTTATTTTTGTCTTCAGCCACACATCTTCAGGACAGTTTGCTATGTAGCAATAGATAACTATGCGTGTGTATGTGCATGTAAATACCATCAAGTTGAAACATTATGTTTGGGGAAAAGTTATGACGGAATAAGAGGAGAAGGTGTTTGTCACAGGACATGGCATCTGGGCTCTGACTCGATGCCAATTCACTGCATGTGACAGGAGAAGGGGCACTTTACAGAGTCCTGCACTATGAGAAAATTCAAACATCTGTTGGATTGGGGTTCAAGGTGTGACTCAACCCTCTTCTTCCCAGGATTCTGACTGTTGGGGTGTATACAAAAGGATAGATTGCCAAATGAAAATAAGGAAGGATTACTTATTAATTCTTAGGCAAACACCCTATAGTGCAGGGCTTCTAATTAAGTTGGAAACTACAGGGGCCCATGTCCATCCTTTCCTCTGAATTTTACTCAGCTGAGACCTGAATTATAATGATTCCAATGACAAAGGAAAGGATTTTGGCCTAAGATGAAGATGGAGATAGGGGATAGATGTGAGGTATATTTTGTAGATGGAAATTGCCTTACAGGTAAATAGGATGGAGGGCGGTGTCTGTGCCTCTTCGAGTAGGGCGCCGGCCCCATATACCGAAGGTGGCAGGTTCAAACCCAGCCTTGGCCGAACTGCAAAACAGAAAAATAGCCGGGTGTCGTGGCAGGCACCTGTAGTCCCAGCTACTCGGGAGGCTGAGGCAAGAGAATCGCTTAAGCCCAGGAGTTGGAGGTTGCTGTGAGCTGTGTGACGCCACGGCACTCTACCGAGGGCGATAAAGTGAGACTCTGTCTCTACAAAAATAAATAAATAAACAAGATGGGGAAAGCATTTCTTCCTCTCTCCCCAGTCAGGAGTATCAGAGGTCACATTTCCATTTCCTAAATCTCCTTTCTTGTTCCTTTCCAAGGGAGAGGAGAGGATAAAGTGATGGGTCAGAGCTCAGTCATCCTTGGACACCCTTCTCCTTGTGGGTGGGGTTGGGGAGCAGGCACAGCTGACCCTATGGTGTGGCTGTCACCCTGCAGTGGGGCACTAGCCTGTGTCTTCCTAACCACATCCAGTCTTGTCCCATCTAGTCCATTGTTCCCACCACCATGTTTCCTTCCAGCCTCCCCTCCCACCACCACCCCCGCAATAGTTCATTTGATTTACCCAAAGAGACTTAGAAGTTAATTTGGCCTACAGTAACAGGAGCATTTCTAGCCAAGTTCATTCTTCACATTGATCTGTAAATGGCATTGCCATTTTAATGATATCACGTTGTGTATGTCTCATATTTCTCTCACTAGGCTTTGTTGTTCAAAGCCACACCTTTGTCAAGTGACCATAAATATCTGCATCAAAAAATAAAGCCCCATAGAATCTCCATTTTTTTTTAAAACTTGAGAAAAGAATAGCTTGATAGAGTTATTATCACTGTTGAAAGGCTTATTAAAAAAACCAAAAACATTCATTAAAAGTTATGAAAAATGCATCGACCTTTAAAGTTCAAGCAAGCCCCTAATATTCATAAAAATTAAAGAAGCAAAAAGCTTGAGAACATATATGAAGCTTGGCTAATCAGCATGTTTAAAATAAATATCTTCGTGAGTTACTGATGACCCTATAATTCACGAGTGCTGAGAAAAACATAACAAGAAATAATTTGTAAAAGGTCACCAATAGCAAGTAAGAACACAGCCAGCTCATTGTCTATCTTGTAACTTATTATGATTCTAAGAGAAAAGGAAATAAGGGGAAACAGAGAAGGGATAGCAGAAGGAGGTCGGTACTCAAAATTCATGTCCACTCAGGAACTCAGAATGTCACTATCTTGGTCTGTTTGGTGCTGCTACATCAAAATATCTGAGACTGGGTGATGTATAATGAACAAATCGATGGGCTCACAGTTCTGGAGGCTGGAGAGATCAAGATCAAGGGGCTGACACCCAGAGGTCAAGATCAAGGGGCTGACACCCAGAGACCAAGATCAAGGGGCTGACACCCGGCAAGGGCCTTCTTGCTGAGTCATCCCATGGCAGAAGGGCAATGAGAGAGAGAAAAGGGAGGGAGAGAGTGAACTTGAAACCACAAACCCTTTTATAATCAGCATTAATCCATTCATGAGGACAGATCTCTCTCTCATGGCCTCATCACCCCTTAAATACAGGCTGTCCATAAAGTTTGTGTGCAATCTACTGTGCTAAACTATTTTAAATTGCACACAAACTTTATGTCTACAGTGCATTGTTAAAATGGCAATTAAATTTTAACATCAATTTTGGAGGGGACATTCAACCTATATCAGTGACCTAATACGATCTTTGTTGTTGTTGTTTTTTTTTTTTTTTTGAGACGGAGTCTCACTTTGTCACCCTCGGTAGAGTGCTGTGGCATCACAGCTCACAGCAACCTCCAGCTCCTAGGCGATTCTCTTGCCTCAGCCTCCCGAGTGGCTGGGACTACAACACCCACCACAACACCCGGCTAATTTGTTGTTGTTGTTGTTGCAGTTTGGCTGGGGTCGGGTTTGAACCAACCCTCGGTATATGGGGCCGGTGCCCTACTCACTGGGCCATAGGCGCCACCCCTAGTATGATCTTTGTGTATGTAGTTAGTTAAGGTGAAGATTAGATGAGGATTCGGATGAGTTCAGGTGTTCTTATAAAAAGAGAGAAAGGACACAGGGAGACAGATACAAATTGGGAAGAATGTTGTGTAACATCAGAGGCAGAGACTGAGTGAGGCGGCGGCCAGCCAAGGGTGCCAGCTACTGCCAGCACCACCAGAAGCCAGGAGACAAGCGCCGGGAGATTCTTCCCTGGAACTGCGGAGGGAGCGTGGCCCTCCTGACATGTTGATTTCAGTGTCTAGGAAGGGCTCACTTTCTGGTTGACAGATGGTGCTTCATTCAGTGTCCTCAGGTGGTGGAAGGATGAGGTATCTCTCCAGGATCTCTTTTAAAAAGGGCACTAATTTCATTCACTAGAGCTCTGCCCTTATGACCTAATCACCTCCCAAAGTCGCCACCTCCTAATATCATCATTTTGGGAATTAGGATTTTTAACTTATGAAGTGTGAAGGCACATAGACGCTATTTCTACAGCAATATTCCATTTAACACACATGATTTAGAAGGTATAAGAAAAAGAGATAAAGTCACCCAACTTCACTTGTTGAAGTCAGACAACTATGATAACAAAACAGTACACAAATAATACAACAAAATCAGATTACTGACTGACCTCACTGAAAACAAATGCAAAAATCATAAGTAAGGCTCAGTGCCTGTAGCATAGTGGTTACGGTGCCAGCCACATACACCAAGGCTGGTGGGTTCGCCCGGGCCAGCTAAACAACAGTGACAACTGCAACAAAAATAGACAGGCATTGTGGCGGGCACCTGTAGTCCCAGCTACTTGGGAGGCTGAGGCAAGGGAATTGCCTAAGCCCAGGAGTTGGAGGTTGCTGTGAGCTGTGTGATGCCACGGCACACTACTGAGGGTGATAAAGTGAGACTCTGTCTCAAAAAAAAAAAAAATTAATAAATTTCAATTTTCAAAGGGCAAGGGAAGCTCTGCTCTAAAATCAGTGGGAAAGGGTCATTAAAATTATCAGCTAATGGTCAGGCAAGGTGCTGTAATCCCAGCACTCTGGGAGGCCAAGGCAGAAGGATCCCTTGAGGTCAGGAGTTCCAGACCAGCCTGAGCAAAGGGAGACTCCATCTCTGCTAAAAACAGAAAAATTAGCTGGGCATTGTGGCAAGTGCCTGTAGTCCCAACCACTTGGGAAGCTGAGACAAGAGGATTGCTTGAGTCCATGAGTTTGAGGTTGCTGTGAGCTAAGCTGATGTTGTGATACTCTAGCCTGAACAACAAACTGAGACTCTGTCTCCAGAAAAATTAACGGTTAATGAGTGGGTAGAGTGTCATGGCATCATAGGTCACAGCAACCTCAGACTCTTGGGCTTAAGCAATCCTCTTGCCTCAGCCTCCCAAGTAGCTGGGACTATAGGCAGCTGTCACAACACCTGGCTATTTTTTAGAGACAAAGTCTTGCTCTTTCTCAGGCTAGTCTCAAACTCCTGAGCTCAGTCCATCCACCTGCCTTGGCCTCCCAGGGTGTGGGGATTATAAGCATAAGCCACCTCACCTTGGCCCTACTCCTTTTTGGTTTTGATCTGCACGTGAACTTCAATATTCAATCTAAAAATTGTCCTGCATTCAAAAGGATTTTAAAGAATGCAGGCAAGTGCTAAAAATCTATTTCTATTATTCAGCAAAGGATTTTGTTAGTTGATACTTTGTCTTCAGTTTTCAAAGTGACAAAAATTAAACCATTTTGTCATTTTTCCCCAAACGTGTAGGACTATAGCAATCGCAGACACGTTTTTAATATTGAAATATTTCGAAGATATGTACCAGTTTAGATTTTGCAGGAATTTCTTTTATGAGTAATTGGAATTAGGTTAATTTTGAGTATAATTTAATGATTCCCAATGGACTCATTTATAAGAAATTCTATCTCAGAGAAACATAATCTTGGCAATATGTGGTAAAGATCACCAGAATAAGAATGCGAAAGAATTTGTTTTAGGCCTGTCAGGGACTACCTGAGGAATATGAACCCCCTAGATTTGGGCTTTCCTTTTTTCTTTTGAGACAGAGCCTCAAGCTGTCACCCTGGGTACAGTGTGGTGGCATCACAGCTCACAGCAACCTCCAACTTCTGGGCTCAAGCGAGTCTCCTGCCTCCGCCTCTCAAGTAGCTGGGACTACAGGCGCCCACCACAACACCTGGCTAGTTTTTGGTTGCAGCCATCATTGCTGTTTAGCTGGTCTGGGCTGGATTAGAACCCGCCAGTTCAGGTGTATGTGGCTGGCGCCTTAGCCGCTTTCCCTTTTATTGAACAAGATTTTAGACTGGTTTATTTCTAACATTCCTTCCAAAAATAAGTGAAATTATTTAGTTTTGATGTTGTAATTAATATGCAATGTATAATATATGATGATATATTTAGTTTAGGCTATTTTGCTTAATTTGTGTTTGGGTTTAATTTTAATACACAACACTTGAATATTTCACATAGAACTATTAACTTTTTGTTGTAAAATTATATATACTCACTACGGACATTTTATAAAATATAGGAAAGTAAGGAGAAGAAAATATAATCACTCCTGTCCACGTCTTAGGTGGTGAAGGATTTCCTAGTATGGACTAAAAACACACACACACACTTCCTGTTAACAGATTTACATGGGCCTAAAAAAAGAGACATAATTACAAACAATCTGGTACGATAAAAGCAAATATTAATGACAGCAACTGAGAACTAACGATTTGTCACTGAGAAACCAAAATATGTCTCCCCAAAATATGCTTCTTTGGCATGTTTTGAGATGGCTATTTGGTGGAGCTGCAGACACAGGAATAGCTCTGAAAATCTGTCCTTTTGTGGGGTAGATTTGCATCTGCAGAGGAAATCTACATTAGTGAAGTAAACAGCAGAGGCAAACAGGCTTTCTGGAGGCCCCATATCTGCAGTATGCAAATCTAGGAAAGATTAACTCACAGGAAAGGGAGACCAAAGGGCTGACACCTTTAAAGTTCTGACAGAGAAACTGTTACCCTCAGTTACCAGCTATTCTTCCCATCTGTCCAGACACTTCATTTGCATAATAAAAGGCCTTTGCTAGCTGTCTTTCCTCCCCTCTCCCTCCCATAACCTGTAGCTGCCTCCCCCAGGAGCTTTAAGCCTTTCTTCTTTTCTGTACGGTATAAAAACATCATTCATCCGGCCTTTGAGTCTTCTGTTTTATGTGGCTCCTGTGCTTATGTGTAGGTTAATCAATGTATGTCTTTTCTCCTGTTAATCTGCCTATTGCCAGTTTAGTCCAGCAGACTTGAAGACTCAAACTTTCAGAGGGAAAGGAAGAAGTTTCCATTGCCCCTACATCATCGTTAGAATGGTTTATTTCATGAAGCGGCAAGTTTAGAATAAAGTATTCTTAAGGCTACAAATCATACATTTTTAAGTACTGAAATTCATTGTGCAAAAACTAAGGAGCAGCAGGATCAGAGTCTCAAAGTGGTCCCTCCACTTCTGTTATAGCAGTTAGCTTCTTGCCTTGTTACAAAAAAAAGTAATTCTTGTCTAAATGAACAGCTACTATATATATATATATATACACATATACACACATATGTTTTTCTCTCTCTCTCTCTCTCCTCTTCTAGACTTATTTCTTGAGAACAGGGACCAAATATAATTCGCTTTTGTATCCACTTCCTCTCCTGCTCACCCCAACCCCAAATACTTACAACTCAGAAGAGAGGTCCTCCAACTACGGCCCGTGGGCCACATGCTTCGGTGTGAATTGTATTTGTTCCCGTTTTGTTTTTTACTTCAAAATAAGATATGTGCAGTGTGCGTAGGAATTTGTTCATAGTTTTTTGTTTGTTTTTTTTAAACTATAGTCTGGCCCTCCAAAGGTCTGAGGGACAGTGAATTGGCCCCCTGTTTAAAAAGTTTGAGGATGCCTGACTTAGAACCTTGCTTGCTTAATGGTTGAATGTTCTTTTTTTTTTTAAATCTCATTTTAGTATGAGGGTACAATTAGGTTACACTGTTTGCATTTGTTAGTCCAAGCTGTAGCTGTGCCCTTCACCCAGGTGGCGTGTCATATACCCTTACATGGGTCGAGTGTTCACTTGAAGGAGTTGTGGAGAGAGGATATTAGGACAGAAATAAACTGAATTCCTGTTATCATGGACTTTTTCATGTTCCAGTGGAGAAAGAAAATAAGCAAAGTGATACATTCAACAAAAGTAAAATAAAGTATGTCATGTAGAGATGTGTACAATGGGTGGTGAATGCCCACCTGCAGGGAGGCTGGGTTGCTATCTCTAGAAGGTGGTCAAAGAAGACCTCACAGATAAGGTGACATTTGAGTACTGGCCTAAAAGAACCCAGGGAATGGGATAGAACACTGAGTTTTCCCTGTTGAAAGGCTCCCTCTGGCTGTTGTGTTTAGAACAGACTTGCAAAGGAGTAGGTGGGGCAAGAGCAGAAACAGAGATCCCAGCAGGAGGTTCTGGTAGCATTTTGGCAAGAGATAATACAAAGACAACTTAGAACCAGGAGGTCAAATCCTGGATATATATTGTATGTCTTAGCAGTGTTTTCTACCTTTTTAATCTCACAGCACACTTGAACCTATACACTTCCACAGCACACTTAAATTATGTTGATAAAAAAAAAAAGATTAAAAGACATATACTTACTGTGCTTTGAACTTCTCTCAAAAATAATCTAATTGATGGTCTTTAAAACTCTCCAGGGCAGGCTCGGCGCCTGTGGCTCAACGGGCTAAGGTGCCAGCCATGTACTCCTGAGCTGGCGGGTTCAAATCCAGCCTGGGCCCGCCAAACAACAATGATGGCTGCAACCAAAAAATGGCCGGGCGTTGTGGCGGGCGCCTGTAGTCCCAGCTACTTGGGAGGTGGAGGCAAGAGACTCGCTTGAGCCCAGAAATTGGAGGTTGCTGTGAGCTGTGATGCCACGGCACTCTATCCAGGGTGACAGCTTGAGGCTCTGTCTCAAAAATAAATAAATAAATAAATAAATAAAACTCTCCAGGGCATACCTAAGATCTTCTCCTGGCACACCCGTGTGCTGCAGCACACCAGTTGAAAATCACAGTCAGAAGCTGGGCCAACAGGAGGTGTAGGTGGCTTCATGTGGAATGGATGTGAGAGGCAAAAGAAAGCGAACAGGTTTTGTAGCCTCAACATCTGGGAGGACAGAGCTGCTGTTTAAGGAGACCAGAAAGACCATGTAGGGATCAAATTTGAGGATCAAGTAAGGCTTTGATAAATTACGCTGGAGACACCTTCAGAAATCCAGATGGAGATCGTATAAGATATGGCATGTGGCAGAATGCCTCCCCAAACACTTTCCCTCAACTCTCTCTCATCCTAAGTCTGAACTAGGTGCACTTGACCTATGACGCCCCCCCCCCAGCAACAGATACACATATTCACCTGACATAAGAATGTAATTTGGGGGGACTTTTTCTTTCTCCACTAGATTGTGGGGCATCAATGTAAAGGTTCTCACTTGTATCTTTGGAACCTACTACAGGATTTGGCTCCTAATAAACAGTGTCTACAGAATGAGAGTTAAAATAGCAGAGAGAGAAAACTGAAGCCAGAGAATGGTGCCATATGCACATAAATTATTACCAAAAATACAGATATATTTGTCTATTTCATTCAGAAAATTCTGCTAAAATGATTTTACTTGGGAACGAAATTTTATAACTCATTTGAGTCTTATGACAGCAAATTCTGTAGTATAGTATGTACTGATTTCTTTTGAAACTTGACAAATCAAAGATTTATAACCAAAGTGCAGAATTTGAAGGCTCCCATGTTATTCTAGTTCTAAAGGAAGACATTAAAACTTCAGATTTACTGACTGAGTCCATAGCTACCATTGATTGGCCTAAATATAGTTCTACCAAATCAAATTTAAGATCTTAAGTTCTTAAGAAATTTCATTTTAAAACAGTAACTGGGACTTGTGACTAAATATTACAGGTGAACACAAGTATTTCCTCACTACTGCTAGTAAACTACTCCAAACTGCTATTAAATTATAGTAAATGGACTTGTTTAAAAAAAAAAAAAGTCCTGCCTGGGCAAGGTGGCTCATGGCTGTAATCCTAGCACTCCAGGAGGCCAAGGCGGGTGGATTGCTTGAATTTAGGAGTTCAAGACCAACCTGAGCAAGAGACTCCATCTGTATTAAAAATAGAAAAATTAGCCAGGCATTGTGGCAGGCACCTGTAGTCCCAGCTACTTGGAGAGCTGAGGCGGGAGGATCCCTTGAACCCAGGAGTTTGAGGTTGCTGTGAGCTAGGCTGATGCCATGGCACTCTAGCCTGGGCAACAGAGTTAGACTCTGTTTAAAAAAAGAAAAATTCCCCCAAAGTGGGTAAAATAGGAGATTTCTGGGTTGTGGGACAATAGGCCCAGCTGAAGGTAGGAATGTAAAAACAGACAAAAGAAAGTACATATATATTGAATGATAGTATTCTTCAGCCTTCTTCTCCTTTAGATTTCTGGAATAGTATCAGCCAGAACTTTCCCCTCAAACAGGAGATTTAAAAACATTTTCTGTAGTGTCTGACCATTTCAAAAGGAGAGATCTAAACAAGCTGATATCAGATGTTGACCAACAAGCACCCCAGACATCATCAGGGAAGGAAGCCTCAATTGACAGCCCTTCCCATCGGTGCAGGGATTTCCAGCAACACTTAAACTCTGTATTAGAAATGAGATGACAGGGTGGCGCCCACAGCTCAGAGAGTAGAGTGCCAGGCTGGCAGGTTTGAACCCAGCCCAGGCCAGCTAAACAACAATGACAACTACAACAAAAAAATAGCCAGTTGTTGTGGCAAGTGCCTATAGTCCCAGCTACTTGGGAGGCTGAGGCAAGAGAATCACTTAAGCCCCAGAGTTGGAGGTTGCTGTGAGCTGTGATGCCATGACACTCTATGGAGGGTGACATAGTGAGACTCTGTCTCAAAAAAAAAAAAAAAGAAATGAGATAACAAATATTGTCAGTCATAGGAAGAAGCCTCCAACATGCAAATAGAGACCAAAGCAAACAAACCAAAGAATGAAAAAAACAAAAGGAGAGATGGAGGGAAGACGAAGGAGGGGGGACAAATAGAAAATACAAATAGAAAGCAAAAACAAGTAACTTGGGGGAGGGAAACAGAGGACTGACTGATGCAAGGGGGAAAGCATTGAAAGATAATGATCACTAATACCTTTGAAAAAATAAAAGAAAAATTTCAATTATAAAACGAGAATACAATGCTATAAAAAGGAAACAGGTAGGAGGCATTAAAAATAAAAAAAAAAGCAAAGCTCCTGGAAATTAAAACTATGGTTATCTAATGGCCAAAGCTAAAATAATTTCAGTAACCAAATAAATAGAAATAAAGAATGATATCTCATAGAATAAATACCCATAATTTCTGACATAATTGAATATTCTTACAAAAATTCCAACTAATACATCTAGAAAGAACAAGAAAAAAAAAAAAAATCATTATTTGGACACCATATTAATAACTTTCGTAGGCAATATCTACCAAAGTTGGATGCTAAAATTAGTGGCTGACAGTTTGAAAAACATGATGACTACATATTCTGAAAGTATCATCTCCAAAATATTAATTTAAAAAGGGAAAAATAGTAGCCCTACAGTTGAGATACATAATACCTCAATTATAAATATCTACCAAATAATCGAGGTAAACATTACCAGTCATAGACCTGGAAGAATCACCAGGAACCCCCTGATAAGATTAACAGAGAAAGGCATATCACTTCGTGGTATTTTTGCTAAAAATGCATTTACATTCTAATATGAGAAATTATCTGATGAATGCATACTGAGATACAGTCTCAAAAACAATCTCGCATAACTGTCCAAAAAGTATCAAGGTCACAAAATACATGAAGAATAAGGAACTGTTACAGACTAGAGAAGATTAAGAAAATATAACAAATAATGGCAATGTGAAATTGTGGACTTAATCCATAAGAAGAAAAATAGAAACAAGGGAAAAAACATTAAATTAAAATTAAATTTGTAGTGACAGAATTGTAGCAATCAATGTTATTTCATAGTTTTGGTAATTGTACTATGACTATGTAAGATGCTACTAAAAGAAGTTCAGTGGATATATGGAAACTTTATGTACTAACTTTGTGATCAACTTTTTTTTTTTTTTTTGTAGAGACAGAGTCTCACTTTATTGCCCTCAGTAGAGTCTTGTGGCGTCACAGCTTACAGCAACCTCAAACTCTTGGGCTTAAGCAATTCTATTGCCTCAGCCTCCCAAATAGCTGGGACTACAGGCACCCACCACAACACCCAGCTATTTTTTGCTTGTAGTTGTCATTATTGTTTGGCAGGTCCAGGCTGGATTTGAACCCGCCAGCTCCAGTGTATGTGGCTGGTGTCCTAGCCACTGAGCTACAGGTGCTGAGCCTAACATCTTTACTTTTGAGACAGAGTCTCTCACTCTGTCACTCCAGAGTCGAGTGTCGTGGGCTCATAGCTCGCAGCAACCTCAAACTCTTGGGCTCAGGCAATCCTCTTGTCTCAGCCTCCCAAATAGCTGGGCCTACAGGCACCCACCAAAATGCCTGGCTAGTTTTTCTATATTTAGTAGAAATGGGGTCTTGCTCTTGCTCAGGCTGGTCTTGAACTCCTGCTAGAATGCTAGGATTACAGGCATGAGCCACCATACTTGGCCCTAAATAAAAACTCTTAATGGAAATGGTAGAAATATAAAGTTAAAGAAGCCTCTCAGAAATTAGATCAAGAGATTAAAGAGATAGAGAAGGACAAATACACAAAAACAGAGAGGTAGACATTTGGAACAGAATGAGAACCAAGAGATGAATCCAGCTACTTACCATTAGTTGATCTTTGACAAGCCAATTAAAAACATTCAGTGGGGAAAAGACTCCCTATTTAACAAATGGTGCTGGGTGAACTGGCTGGCAACCTGTAGAAAACTGAAACTGGACCCACACCTTTCACCATTAACTAAGATAGACTCTCACTGGATTAAAGATCTAAACTTAAGACATGAAACTGTAAAAATACTAGAAGAAAGTGCAGGGAAAACTCTTGAAGGAATCGG
>CAUYRH010051434.1:0-22791 GCA_963574655.1 Perodicticus potto
TTAACACGTATTTTCTTTGGTTTTTTTTTTTTGAGACAGAGCCTCAAGCTGTCACCCTGGTTAGAGTGCTGTGGCATCACAGCTCACAGCAACCTCCAATTCCTGGGCTCAAGCGAGTCTCCTGCCTCCGCCTCCCAAGTAGCTGGGACTACAGGCATCCACCACAACGCCTGGCCATTTTTTGGTTGCAGCCGTCATTGTTGTTTGGCGGGCCCGGGCTGGATTCGAACCCGCCAGCTCAGGTGTACATGGCTGGCACCTTAGCCTGCTGAGCCACAGGTGCCGAGCCCACGTATTTTCTTTGAAAGGCATATCACAGCTTTCTTGCACCCAGGAACCCCAGACAACACTTCAGCACTGCCCTGGGAGGCCATTTCAAATGGTGAAAACACCCACAAACATGACGCTAAATAGATTGTGTAAAGGACACTTGTTTACAGTATGGGAGCTGGAACCGGAAGGCAGAGCATTTTCTCCTTCAGCGTGAGCTGGGAACATGCACTGAGGGTGACCCAAAATTTTTGCCACTCTGTGTATGACCATGAAAGTGCTGTTAAGTATAGATTTGGGAATTAGAAATAAATGTTAGCAAGTAGGTGAATTCACAAATGTAATGGAGCCTGCAAATGGTGAGGAGCACCTGTATCTATTCTACAAACGGTAATGTGCAGAATCATCATCAAAAAGAAGATAGAAACTGGGCACAGTGGCAGGTGCCTGTCATCCCAGCTACTCCAGAGGCTGAGGCAAGAGGATTGCTTGAGCCAAGAGTCTGAGGTTGCTGTAAGTTATGATGCCTGGCACTCTACCAGGGGCAACAGAGTGAGACTGTCTCAAAAAACAAATAGCAAAAAAGGAAACAGGCTCGGTGCCTGTGGCTCAAGTGGCTAAGGCGCCAGCCATATACACCTGAGCTGGCCGGTTCGAATCCAGCCCGGGCCTGCCAAACAACAATGACGGCTGCAACCAAAAAAAAAAAAAAAAAATGGCCGGGTGTTGTGGCTGGCACCTGTAGTCCCAGCTACTTGGGAGGCAGAGGCAAGAGACTCACTTGAGCCCAGGAATTGGAGGTTGCTGTGAGCTGTGGTGCCACGGCACTCTACCCAGGGCGACAGCTGGAGGCTCTGTCTCAAGAAAAGGAAACAGACAATGTCTTTCTCCCTTCCTCCCGCTCACCCAGGAGGCCCACGTTGCCCTTCCCCACAGCCTGCAGACTCTCCTCCTCCTCAGGTAAGCGGTTTCTTTCCACCCTCATCTCCCTTCTTGCAGCCCCAGGGTGAGCCGCCCTCCCCCTGGGTGACACCAAGCACCAGTCTACCCAAGTAGCCATCACTGATCCCTCGCCCAGCGTCAGCACACTCTCATTATGCTCACCAGTCCCCTACAGTCTCAGCCTTAACATCCTGCTGCCACTGAAAGGGAAGACACCCCTTGGGGAAGCTTTGTGCGGAGCCCCAGGTCGCCAGCTCAGGGGAGATCTAGGAGAGCTGGAAGTAGTCTTTTGACAAGAATGATTGCAGGGTAAGGAGGGGTGGCAGTTCATTTTAGGGATGGAACTGCCCCTTTTAGGGCTCAATAAACGAACTATTAGCCCCAGCAGCTGTAACACTGATGAGCCCCACTGGATGCCATGAGGATCCTACAAGGTGCCCTGGGACATTTTGTTCAGTGCCCACCTGCGCCCAGATCTGTGGATAGAAATGTGTGAACTAACAAAGCCTTCCATTCTGTCAGAGGTTCGTTTTCTGTAACTTGTAAATACTTTCCCGCCGCCGCTCCATACCTGGTGTGCCTGACATGGGACAAGAGCATCAGGAGATTAGCCAGGCGAGCCGACTGCTGCTGGGGGGAGAGGCCGCTCCTGGCGATCACCCAGACCAGCGCATCGGTCACCACGTTCAGCAAGTGGATCACCTTCCTGCTGCTCTCAGCCTCCTGGGCCGCCGCAGCCAAAGGGGACATACCTGGACAAAGAATGAAAGCCATTGCTCTAAGAAAACTGAGGTCGTGTGCTTGGCCATTAAGTGTGCCTGTGTTCTCCGAGGTGGGCGAGGCTGCTCGGACATCAGCTTACCTGGGGTGAGAGCTCTGCACAGGCTCTGCTCCCCGGGGACTCTTCCCTGAGAGCCAACCCCACAGCTGAGCAGTAAGGGAAGCCTAGCTGAACGCAGGGTAGACTAAAGGGACTCTCCAAGTGACCACCGGGCCCAGAACTGTGGTCTTGCCATAGCAGTATGTGGTCACCCCAAACCATTACAGGGTGTTTCTAATGTGTAGCAACAGACACAGACAACAGAGATGTCAGAAGGTGAGGTTAATTCTACTCTTAGCCCTGAGAACAACTCCTTGTCTAAGGGGGCTTTAATAAAGGTAAGCTAGTGGCCAATGCTATAAAGCTATCCCTACCACCCTCTCATGCCACTGATAGTAATGCTGGGCCCCTTGCATCTCACTGCCCTGGCACCTTGCTGGGTAGGAAGACCACTGACTTAGGGTCAGACAGACCTACTTTTTTTTTTGAGACAGAGTCTCACTATGTCACCCTGAGTAGAGTACTGTGACGTCACTACGCACAGCAACCTCAGATTCTTGGGCTTAAGGGATTCTCTTGCCTCAGGCTCCCAAGTAGCTGGGACCACAGGCACCCACCACAATGCCTGGCTATTTTTTTTGTTGTAGTTGTCATTGTAGTTTTGGCAGACCCAGGCCAGGTTCAAACCCACCAGCCCATGTGTATGCTGCTGGTACCCTAGCTGCGGAGCTACAGGCGCTGAGCCAGACAGAAATCCTTTTTATCAGCCATCTCCATCTCTCCTAGCCTCAGTTCTCCACTGAATAAGGCATCTAGGAACACATCTCCATAGGTCTCTACCACCCCCTAACCAGGTAGGTGAGTTCCCTCGCTATGTGTTCAATTCCCTTATGACTTTAGGAACTGAGATACTGTGGTCTCCCAATGTTTGCAAAATAATAGCCCAAGTGAATCCCATCCCGCCATTGCCAGCCTAGGTCCTTGAGAGAAGTCCAATTAGCTCCTCTTCTATGCTTTCAATTTCAAAGCAAGAATAAACAACAAATACGTGAAATCTTTTCCAAAAGAAGATAAACAAATGAAAAAATGCTCAACATCACTAATCATCAAAGAAATGCAATGAGATATCATCTTACTAAAATTAAAATGGTCATAACTAACAAGTCAAAAAATAATAGATGCTGGCACCGATGTGGTAAAAAGGGAACATTTATACACTGTCGGTGGGAATGTAAATTAGTACAACCCCTGGGGAGATCAGTGGAGATTTCTTTAAGAACTAAAAACAGACCTACCATGAGATCTTGCAATCCCATCACCAGGTATCTACCCAAAGGAAAAGATATCATTATATCAAAACATGCCTGCCCTTTTATGTTATCACAGCATAATTCACAATCACTAAGATAGAGAATCAACCTAAGTGCCCATCAACTAATGAACAGATAAAGAAAATGTTGGGAGAGAGAGACACACACACATGTATATATGTATGTAGATGTAGATGTATATCTACATAATGTATGTATGTATATGCATATCTACATACATACATATATATACACACACAATGACACATAAGTCCTAAGAAAGAATGAAATTACGTCTTTTGCAGCAACTTGGATGTAAATAGAGACCATTATCTTAAGTGTAGTAACTCAGCAACAGAAAAATAAATGTCACATGTTCTCACTTATAAGTGGGAGCCAGACTATGGCTACACAAAGGCACACAGAGAGGTGTATTGCAGACTCACAAGAGGGAAGACACAGAAGGGATGATAGATAAAAAGCTACCTATGTGCTGCGGCAACCAGCTGAAGAGCCAGCGGGCTGGATGGGGGACCTACAACGCCCACCAGAGGCTCCAATAGCCAAAAAGGCTGGACAACTGCTGAGGAGACACTTGTGCCTTGGTGTCTCCTTCACTTTACCCTTGGGACTAAATGTGGAACCCCCATTTCCTATGCCTAGGTCAGTTTCTTGTGAATTTCCTAGGCCTGAATTCCATGGATGGACTGTGTCCATTCATTGATACACTCATTCACCTTCCCCCGGCGGAAGGAACTGTATTCATTCGTTTCCTGGCCAAGGAACCCATACACCTATATATACCCTGAGGCTGGAGGCCTAGAGGAGGAGATGGGGAAAGACTGGGAGAGGAACGGAGAGAGCGTCTCTCTCCCTACTTGAAATCTCTCCCTCTACCAGGAGCTTTGGTGTTTTCTGTTCTCTTTTATGTAAATCAATTCTGTCTTACCACGGAGGGTTGGGGGGGGAAATAATGTAATGAAGAATAATAAAATACATATATTTATAAAAAAAAAAAAATCTGTAAGCTATAGGAGTATAATTTTTTTTTTCACTAAGCAGATTTATTCCTAAATTTGCTATGGCTAGATGTGTAAGCTTCTCTAAAAACTCGTTCTTTTTTTCCCTGCTCATTTTGCCTAGGAAACATTTTGTTGTAATTTAATTGTTCTTATTACAATGTCTGAAAATTCGACATCGTTTTCAGGACTTGTGAGGAAAATGTCCTTGAAAATTTGCTCTCGTTTTTCTGCACTGAAAGGGTCTCTCCTCCTGCAGCGCCCAGCATTTGTGTTTTCTCTTCTCTCTCTCCTTGCCCTTTTCTCTGCTTGTCACATTCCTCCTTCGTGGCGTGTTTTACTTACCAGTAATGACCATGGGCCCTGACTTGAAATTCATGTAGCAAAGTTTGACCTCTAAGTTATTCTTCAGCTTCTAATCAAGTGCTTGTTCCTTCAGAAGAAAATGATTGAATTTGCTGTACATTCTGTGGACTTAACAGATTTAGCATCTGAGGTAGAGTGGGGCTACAAAAGGAAAATGTTTTTAAAATCTTGGTTCTTTTTGTTAGCACATCTATTACTATACACTTGACTCGTTGCCTTTATCCTATGACCTTTTCAAGGCCAACATGGGTGATGTTTTTACCCAACTAAAGAACAGCTTTCAATTTCCTTACATGTGGTTCTCTTTAGTAAGATAAGCATAGAATTTTAGTCTAGTGTCAGACATTTGAATGCAGCATCTAAAGTTATTGTAAATGATAACTCTACCATTGATTGAGCCCTAAGTGTGTGTGTATGTGACTGTAAACAATGGAATGTGGTTTAATCCTTGACACCCCTGTGAAGGTGAAGGCAATGTCATTATGCCCATTTTATACATGAGGCTAACTGTGCCCAGTGATGTTAAGTAAGTTATCCAGAGTCACTTATGTAGAATGGTACAGAATTAGGACATGAACTTAGCTTGCTCTTTTGAACATACTACACAAGGTTCCTAAAGGCCAGTTTAGAGATCAGAACCAGATTTCAGTAGCTACCGGAACAATGAGAAGAGTAAGATGAAACTGACGAGTATATTCCTGCACATTTTTTATGTTATATGCTGTTATAATTCCATTCTTTTCCATGAAATAATTGTGGGAGTAAACAGTTTCCTAAAACCAATTCGTTGTTGTAGTATCCAGAAAAGTAAATACTTATAGATACTAAACGTTGTCAGTCCTCCCACTTCCCGTGCTCTCTCTCATTTCACTGGCCAGGAAATCCAGAATCCACACTCCACAGTATCCTTTAACAAACAAAAATCTGCAACTATGCCCACTCTTACACCTTCTAGGTGACAGGCACAGACCTGGATACTTTACGTACTTTATCTTGTTTCATCTTCTTGATAACTGTGTAAGGCAGATATCATGTCTCTTATTTTAAGACCTGAGGGAACTGTTATTAAATAGCCATTATGAGGGCGATGCTCTGCATGCTTGATGGTAGTTCAAGAAGTGTTGCTGAGTGAGGGTCCCAGAGGGGAGGGAGAATGGTGGCACTTACAGAAACAGGGACAGTAGGAAGGAAGTATGGGATTTATTATTAATTTTTAATTTTAAAAAACATCCTAGGAAACTTTGGAAAAAGAAAATTTCAAAACATCACCTTAAAATTTATCAACCTAGGACTGGGCACCGTGGCTCACACCTGTAATCCTAGAATTCTGGGGGGCCTTAGGCAGGTGGATTGCTTGAGTTCAGGAGTTCAAAACCAGCCTGAGCAAGAGTGAGACTCCATCTCTACTAAAAATAGAAAAACTGGCTGGGTGTTGTGGTGGGTGCCTATAGTCCCAGCTACTTGGGAGGCTGAGGCAAGAGGATAGCTTGAGCCCTAGAGTTTGAGGTAGCTGTGAGCTATGACACCATAGCACTCTACCCAGAGGGACAGTGTGAGACTCCATCTCAAAAAAAAAATTATCAACCTAAGGTAACTATTAATTAACATTTTGCTTTTAGTTTTGCTCTTAGGCTTTAAAAAAAAAAAACAGTAGTGATAATAACCAACATTTCAACATTTATTGAAACCTTATTATGGACCAGGGTCTATTTATGTGGTAGGGACTGTTATCGCTACTTCTCAAACAAGAAAACTGAGGTACCAAGAAGTGAGATTCTTGCCAAAAGCTAATGGCTAGAAAATGCCAGAGCCAAAGGAACTCAAGAACTCACCTCTTACCCACCAAGGCACATGCCTCTTGATGCATAAGCAGAAATGTCATTTAAATAATTAAAAGTGGGGTTGTTTTCTCCAATGAGAACAAGGCTCCTGATGATACAGAGTTAGATATATAAAATATATAAAATAGAATTTCCTAACCATGATACTTATCAAGTGTTGGAGGGTGAGGGGGATTATAGACCCTCCTGCTGCACATCGTTGGTTTTGTTAGTTTTGATTAATGCCACACAGTCCATGCTCACAAATAAAGCACCTCCTTAAGAACACACTCAAGTTGGGATTGCTTTGGCACATGGGAGCGACAACAGCAGGCAATCCTAATAGTGGAATCTGGCAGGATTTGCTCAGTGCTTTCAGAAACAATTTCCTGCACACCCAGAATGGTTGTCTGACTGTCTGTGGTTCTCCACAGAGGACAGGTAACCGTCTAGCACAGTAGGAAAACTCCCTGGAAGCACTTACATCTTGCTCTTTCCTTCTCTCATCTCAGATCTTTCATGGGTGAGTTCCATCCTTTGCTAGGGTTTCCCCTTGGAGAGACAAAGCTTTGGCCAGCCACTCAGTGATACCCGTTGAAGACCGTAATTTGTTCTTCCAAATAGTTCCCACATATCTGATACATTGGACCCATTGATTCAGTTGCCTCTGGTTAGGTAAAAGCTCTATTAAGCTGTGTTCTGATGCTCAGATGTGGGACCCTGTGCAGAGAGTACACAGATGGAGAATGTGTGAGGCGTAGTCCTCCAGGAGGGGAAATATATACTGGTTAGCCAACAATAACAGAGGTGGTCTTCAGAATATTCCAGATAAACTTTTGTCTATACTCTGGATCCCAGGATTACACCACTCTCTCCCTCTAACCTTCATCATTCTCCCAGCCAGAAGCCATCTGTCTTTACTCCCACACTGTGTTTCTCACAGGCACTAACATCATCTACTTTGAATTGCAATAATTAGCAGCTACATCTTAATTTCCTTCTAGATGTGCAGTCACCAGCCCCGGAGCTGTGGACCAGTACTGGTCTGTGGCTTGTTAGGAACTGGGCCACACAGTAGGAGGTGAGCGGGGTGAGTGAGCAAAGCTGCGTCTATATTTACAGCCGCTCCGCATCTCTCGCATCACCCACAAGCTCCACTTCTGTCAGACTCCCACCCGAACCATTCCACTTCCATGAAACCAGTCTCTGGTGCCAAGAAGGTTGGGGACTGCTGTTCTAAACCATTCTTACCTCTTACCTCATCCTGAAAGGATTTTTTTTTTTTTTTTTTTTTTTTTACTGCTTTCCACCATATTGTGCAACCAGCTGAGATAAATAGGCGAGAAAATACAGGGAAAGAAAAATAAAAGAAATCACCTTACTACCTCCAAAGTATGAACTTTCAACAAACTCCTATACAGATTCCTAGGTATATTTAAAATTTCCTACCTGAAAGCAAAGTAGAAAACAAAAATAGCCTTAGCTGACTCTGCATGTAGCCTTTTACCACAAGATGGACCCTTGATAAACAATCAATAAAACAGTTAGTGGAGGTTACTGGTCATACATGCCACACATTTCTGCCATTTTTCTGCCCTTAGAGAATGGGAAGTTCCTGCAGGACCGGCTCTCCCAGGATCCTGAGGTCAGGCCTCTCTCATCTTTACTGTAAGTTGCTTGTGGTCAGGCGCCTTCTCACGTTTAGCTCAGTGCCACAGTGCCCTGACACAGGCCCCATCGATGTATAATCATTGGCAGAATGGCTAAAATTAGTTTCAAAGTTGCTATCTATGTTCACAGGGGTAAAATTTAGTTGAAACCCTGTGGGGTTTTCTCTATTACACTTTGGCTACACGTAAACATGCTCATTCAAAGATAAAATATGTAACTTCACAATAAGAATATTTCTGTCTGTTATTTAATCACAATAGAAAAGCATCTTATCTTTTTCTCTATTGTGAGCCACAATTTGACCTAATTCTTGCATTACTTTTCTTTTATGATTTTCCTTTTTTCCCCTGGATACATGCCATCCTTTAATGCAATATAGAGTGTGAAGGGTGCACTTTACCTTCACCATCAATGCCTTCTGTGAACACAGCCTTGAGTTGTTAACTCTAAGCAAGGAACCTCAGGCCTTCCTTATAAACAAGTAATGGAGCCCTTGGCCCCCCTCTTGTAAATGGCTATTTATTAACATATGCCATCACCAAACAACATTTTATAATTTCAGGGGCCCACACCATTACACCACTGTCTACCCCATTGTAAGTTAAGGGAGGCCTTAGCCCATCTGTTTCATTAAATGCCAGAGACAGTGAACAATATCTGAACTTTATAAATTGAGGGTTAAGGCTTCTCCCTCCACAAACCTTCCCCTTCTTCTGCTGCTGCCACCGCCAGCACCACCACCACCACCACCATATTTTTTGTTTGAACGCTCACATTGTAAATTAGCGTATTCACACATCAATTTGAAAAGGCTTGCTGTGTTAAAAGAGGGGACAAAGCAAGCTCAGTAACAGCTCATGCACAGTGCAGGTGGTCGAGCGAGCTGCTCCCCAGATCAAAAGTCAAACAACTGTGAATCTGCTTTTGAAAGTGCAGTTAGGGAGACAAGGCGAGGCTTATCTGCACAAACAAGGACGGGTTATAGATATACATCACAAACGCAGGAGGACAAAAGGGGGTTTCATAATCTTGCAGGGGAAGGAAACTCTGGGGCTGATGATTCTGAGGGCATCTCTGGAATACGGAGCTTAGTTTGGGTTTGGGTTTTTCCTATAAAATCAGTCTTTTATTATGCGGCAATTGATAATTATTATTTATACTTTAGGACTATTCCTAAAGTAGCTACGAATTTTTTTAAGCCACCTTTTGGGCAGGAAATTGCTCCTTTTCATGGTTGCATTTTATTTTTCAGCAGCATTTTAGGACAGACTCCTATTTATACCACACAAGCAGTTTTGTCTGTTGTAAACAAAGTAAGTGGCTGGGAATTGTGCTTTCCCAGAAATGTTTTCCAGGGAAGCCATAATAAGAAACAACTGTGTATATCTTGAGAATTTGTCTTCTAGGTATTAAGAAAGAATTCTTTTCTTTTATGGAGGGGATAAAAAAAAATGTTAAGAAATACATTCAGTATCCAAAAGTATAATTGAAATATTTCTTCAATTGTCTTGTTTGTCCACCTTGCTAGTATTGAGATTGTTCTCATTCTTTTACTTAAAATTGACTCCAACATTCTTTAACAAGACAGAAGCTGACATGATAGAAAGCATAATCTTTTTGTTTTAACCTCAAAATTATTTTTAAAAGGCTAGCAACTTCTTTTGCAAAGTTACGTGAAGAACTGTGGAACTAAAATATGAATATCAATGAGGAAAACTCCAAGATGGCAAATTTGACTAAAATTTTTAAAAGGGGGCTGAAGCAGAGTTATGAAAGAACTATGAAAATATGAATATCAATGAGGAAAACTCCAAGATGGTAAATTTGACTAAAATTTTTAAAAGGGGGCTGAAGCAGAGTTATGAAAGTATCCCAGTTCCCAGTGATACTTTACAAAAGAGAAAACCACTGTTCATCTTATAATGGCATAATGATTTTAGGATGAGGGAAAAGAAACTATCAATCTTTTAATTTCCAAATCAATTAAAGATGTCCGAATCAGGTCCCCAAGTGCTTTCATGAAACCACATTCTCTATCCCAAGCCACAGGATAGTGATTTCCATCCTGGGGTGGGCTCCACAGACGCTTAACCCACTGGAGTTTTCCGAAAATTATTGTGTGTGTGTATTTATATGCATTTCTTTGGGAACTTTCTATTCAATTTCCATATAATTTCCAAGAATCTACAACCACCTCCCAAAAAAGTTGAGATATGAGATATTGTTGGAGAACTGTGTCCAATTTCCTAGCTAAATGCCACTCACTTACTTTGATACACTGGCATGTTTGAAATGCATTGGCCTACAAGAAGCACTTATTTTGAATTTGTCCACAAGCTTCAGCAATAAACTGAAAATTCAGAGATGGCTTCCTTGGGAAATGAGACAATTTATCAACAATGAATCCTTAAAGACAATTGTAACAATTAAAATTTACATAGGTCCTTATGGTTTATAAGGAACAATCACATGCATTGTTTTACTTAGAGTTGGTATTATTGTTGTTATTCTTGTGTTATAATTTAGACCTGCCAGAGTTGAGTCTTGCCCAAGGTTGTTCCACCAAGTAGGGCAAAACGTGGCCCAGCACCCTGGTTTTCTTCAGCCACAGAAATGTGCTCAGCAGCATTCTGGCAGCAACAGAATCAGCATCTTCTTCAACAGCAAATGTTTAGTGTTCACTATATAAAAGGGAATATGTTGGGCATTGGAGCTTCAACAGACTCAAAACTCTACTCCTGTATAGCTTAATATCTAATTTGGGAGCGGTGGTTTACACATTTTACAGCAATACAAAGTACCTTGTACTACGTTATAAGGGCGATGTCTTTACTGTAGGAGATGACAGGAAAAAAGCTTAAATTTTGCCTTTACCTTAAACTTGAGGGTTTTTTTTTTTAATCATGATAAAGTTTAAGAGTTTCTTCAAGCAAATAAGAAAATCTGGAAGTGACCTAATTAGACCTACTTATAAACAATTATGGAAAATCTTTTCACATCTTGTGTCCCAATTTTAGAAAAATATTGCAAATTTTCACACACTTGACTAAAATTACATATTTATGAAACTTTATGGCCTTGAGATAATACTTCACATTGACTATATATAATAGACATGTGATTCATGAATATATGCAAAGAACAGAGGCAAACTGTGCGGATTTTATTGTGGCATATTATTTATTTGATGTGTATCACTTAAAAATATGGAGTTTTTTTCATGTGTTCCAATTAAATCTTTCTCATCAAATGGGGTTATAGAATTTTAGTTAGTAGAAAACTTGCACAGCCAATAAAGAAAAGCATTCATTTTCCATTCTGTATACATGATCTGAAGCCATAGCCTTTTAGGTCTTTTAATCTGTTTGTTCAAGGCCAAGCTATTTATATGGATAATTTTTAAAGCTTCTGTATAAAGGAAAAAAAGAACATTTTATTTATTCACTGGGGTTTTTATGTGCCTTGAAATTGCATAGATAAAGTATTTTCAAGCTCATGGATCTGGAAGAGATAAAAGGTCTCTTATTTTATAAGGCTTTATGTAAGCTTTTCAAATATACAGTTTCTTATGGCTAGAGTTTTTTAAATAAAACATTATTTCACTATTATAACTGGAGGTTGATGTGGGCGTCTTTTTCCTTCCCTGAATTACATGTTAAATGATGTGCTTAGGATTGTTTTTATTACATTTTGTCTTTTAGATTTTCATAGTTTTCTTACTAGGGAAATTAATTTACCAATCTTTATTTTTCGTATTGGGTAACTGTTAATATGACTGGAATACTAAGCATTAAATATGAGTGGAAAACTCAAAAATAAAATTTAAGAAACAAAGAATGAAGACTGTAATTTGGTTTTTCAGCCTGTTGGTATGAAAATGAAAAATTATTTACCTTCCTCTCCTTAAGAACTTTTGCTAATACCGGTAGACTGTCAAAAGAAGAGGCATTTTTGAACTCTGGAGCTAGTGGATCTAGACTAGATTCTGGGTGAGTATTAGTTGCTGTTAGCTCTGCCGTGTGAGGGCCAAGAAACAGCTTTCCCTGACTGGAGCCTTCCCAAGCTATCACGGCCATCAGACAGGTGGGGAATAAATATTGTAGAATGGTGGGACATTTGAAGAGGAAGCTCCTGATCCCCAGGACTCAATTTGGACAGGCTTCAATTGGAGCAAACAGGTGTTCCTGGGAGGAGCTGTCCTCAGATGGCTGAGGGGGCTGTGCCATTCTTTCACACACATAAAAAGTTCCCCTTGCCTCTCCCCGCAGGAAAATTAGAATTAACTACAGCTTTTTCTTTTGAAATGGAAAAAGAGAAATAAAAATATGGCACCAAGTTTTAGCTGTGTCTGTATTTCCATAGAGCATGCAAACTCAGATGAATATGACAATTCTTGAAGCAAAGCATCCTTGTAGTTTTCAACCTGAGAGATGCTGTAAAAATCAGGTGAATCTTTTATCCAGAAGATGTACCTAAAAAGTAAAATAGTTTGCCTTACCTTATTCATTTGGTCATTTGCCAAACATTTCTGGAACACTTGAGATTTCTTAAACACTGGGCTGAGTTCTGGGGATGGAGTGTAAGACATTAAATGGCCCTGCCCTCAAAGAGCTTAGCCTGCGTGGTAATCATAGTAATTGGTTGGAACGTGGAAAGAACCTGAGTAGTCCCTGGGACACTGTAGGCAGGAATGTGGTTGCTGGCATTACAAAGATTTTCTTTTTCCATAATATTAGAGATATGACTAACATGTTTTATTTCGGGGCATTCTTTCTAAATTCACATTTTTCCTATAAAACATAAAATAGTAATGTTAAAGGAATTTTTAGAAGAAAAAAATTGTTTTTAAACCCTGTATCCCGAAACAAACTGTTCTCCTATTGATGCACCTATTCCCTTCCCATCTTTTCCTGAATCACGTGCGATATTATGTGGCTTTCCTCGATATTTTTTCTTAGTTTCCACATAGTCTTTGGAATTGTATTTTTTTCTAATTTAAAGAGTTATTTTAATAATAAATGTTTTTGAAAACTTATTTTGTAGGGGAAGAAAACTTTATCAAGAAACAGGGGCTAGGCGCTGATAGCTCAGCTTCTAGGGTGCCGGCCACATACACTGGGGCTGGCGGGTTCGAACCCCGCCCAGGCCAGCTAAAACAACCATGACAACTGCAACAAAAAAATTGCTGGGCATTTGTAGTCCCAGTTAAGACTTAAGCCCAAGAGTTTGAGGTTGCTGTCAGCTGTGTGGCAATGGCACTCTACTGAGGGTAACATAGTGAGAATGTCTCAAAAAAAAAAAAAAAGAAATGGAGAAAATTATTTATAATCACAATAGTTAAAGGTGGCAACTGTTAGAGTTTTGACATGCTTCATTCCAAATGAAATATGAGTTTTTTTCTGTGTATTTTATTTCTCTGTGATATATGCATTTTATATTGTGTTTGCATTAAGATTATATTGGAAGCCTTTTCCCTTGTCATTTAAAACTCTTGTAATCATTATTTGTAGTAGTATATGCTTTTAGTATTAACTGTTAATATGAGAGTATTTCCTTTATATTAAACATTTAGAGTATTTTCTAGCTTACACTTATATATTGATGTTATGAATCGTCATTCATAGACTATATTATTAGTGTGGTATCCTTGAAAAGAATCTCTTTTATGACTTACCCATTCTTAACTTTCTACTCTTGTAATCAGCTGGGATATATCTTCAAGTACCTTTTTTTTTTTTTTTAGGTAAAGTCTCGCTCTGTCATCCTCAGTAGAGTGCAGTAGTGTCATTGTTGCTCAAGCAACCTCAAGCTCCTGGGCTCACGTGATCCTTTCCCATCAGCCTCCCAAGTAGCTGGAACTACAGGCAAATCATGAAGCCAGTTTGTTTAGCAGAGACGGGGTCTCAGTCTTGCTTAGACTGGTCTTGAATTCCTGAGTTCAAGTGATCCTCCTGCTTTGGCCTCCCAGAATGCTAGGATTACAGGAGTGAGCCACCCACCCAACCTAGTAACTTTTTTTTTTTTTTGAGACAGACTCATTCAGTCACCCTGGGGTTGAGTGCCGTGGTGTCATAGCTCGCAACAACCTCAAACTCTTGGGCTCAAGTGATCCCCTTATGTCAGCCTCCCAGGTAGCTAGGACTATAGGTACCTGCCACAATGCCAGGCTAGTTTTTCTGGGGGTTTTTAGTACAGCCACAGTCATACTTTACTCAGGCTGAACTCCAGAGCTCAGGCGATCCACCTGCCTTGGCCTCTCAGAGTGCTAGGATTATAGGCTTGAGCCACTGCGCCCAGTCCCAGCCTAGTAATTTTTTTGAGAGAGGTATGTGATTTGGATATATGCTTATTTATATGTAAGAGCTGCCACCAATTAATTGCACATATGTGACTCCACACACATATAAAGCTATATACATTGGATTGGCTCTAACATTTTTCGATACTACTCTTCTTAGGAATCTATAGATACTAAGCTATTGTCTTCTGACATTTTCTGTTTCAGAGTAGCAGAAAGGTAGATTAATTTATGGTACTCAGTACGTGTTTGTAGATTTTTTTTTCTTTTGGGCTTAGTTTAGGTTTTACAAATCTTTCAAATGGAATAGTCCGATGTTTCCAGATATGAGATCTTTCACTCATTTTGCCTAGATCACAGGAACTTTAGAAATGCAGAGAAGACCAGACTCCTCTGTACTCCTCAGGAGAGTTTGTTGCTTTTGTTTCAATTTTTATGGTTTCAAGAACATCTGTGATTCTCACAGTAGACCTCTACTGCTATATTTGTCATGTCTTAAAAATTATTTTGTTCCCTTTACTCTCCTTTTATCTACAGCACTGTCGTCTCTCCTTTGCACTTAATGATGTGAGTGTTAATTCTGCTCTTATGCTACTGGTTTCCCTGAAATCTTTTCTGTATCTCACCCATCTCTTCATCTCTTGCACTTTTATCTTCTGTTAAGTCTCACGGGTTCTTCCCTTTAGTTTCTGGCCTCGCTTTATGGAGGCTCTACTTTCTTTCTGTCTTTCCTGAGGAAACCAAACTGTTTCCAAAAACATGTTTTGGTTTCTTTAGTACATAATTTTCAGAATTGCGTTCTTCCTCTGAGTCTTTAGGAAGTCGTTTCCTTTCCCTTGTTCTGTGGCATCTTTTTTCCATCACTCTCATGTTGTTTTGAGTTTTTTGTTTGGTTTCTTTTCAAAACCTCTTCTTGGATCTGCAAATGGGTGGAGGCTTTATATGCTCAACTCTGTCCTAATTTCCTTTGTCTCTAGATTCTTTTCTGGAATGACACGGGCCTCCTTCCTTCGCCCACTCCTTGACTCTATCACGAGAAATGTTCAACCCTTGTGTGTACACCGTTACCTTCACAGCTTCCCCCCACCACACACAAACACACTTGATTTATGAAGACCACACTTCCAGGATTCAGTGTACCATGCCAGGCTTTCCCTATAGCTGTGCAATGTTGATTTATTGTTTTCTTAGGAACTCTAGTTTCTTATTACACACAGAAAAGAAACAAAACAGAGTATTGGGAAAGAGGAAAGAAGCCAACAGTCCAAATACCTCTGAAGTTACAGCATCCATTCACAAGAGAGATGGCTTCTTGACTTCCAGTTGTGACAAACCATGCCTTCTGTATCTAGTAGAAGACTTAGAAAGTAATCACTGCATACATTTTTCAACCAGATTGACTTTTGTAGCAATAGAAAATTCTTCCAGGCTTTGGCAATGTGTGGTGTAAGTTTTGGTATTATTTGGTATGAATTTATTTTTTATATTTTCCAACCAGTTCAGTTTATGTGGTAGTAGGAAATTCTTCCAGGCTTGAGCAATTTCTGATATAAGTTTTGGTGGTGTAAATTTTCATCTATTTTTTCATTCAAATAGAACAGGAGCTTTGATAGATGCAGTGTTAGGAGCTGCGGATCATTTGGAAACTGGGGGTGATTTTTTAAAGTTGCCCTAGGCCAAGGCAGGAGGATCCCTTTGAGGCCAGGAGTTCAAGACAAGCCTGGGCAACATACTGTGACCCCTATCTCTAAAACAAAAGAAGTAGCTGGATGTACTGACATGTGTCTGTAGTCTCAGCTACACAGGTGATTGAGGTGGGGGCATAACTTGAGCCCAGGAGTTCAAAGCTCCAGTGAGCCATTATCATGCCACTGCACTGTAGCCTGGATGACAGAACAAGACTCTGTCTCTAAAACGAATAAATAATAGCTAATAAATAAATTGCCCTGGATATGGGCAACCATACCAACCATTTCTATAGCTCAATCCTTGGGCCTGTATGCCTGGGTGGTCCTGTTTTAGCTGTTGTTATTTAATTATTGATGGTTTACTGACATGAGGCATGGAAGCCTTAGGGAAAATGAAATTCCACATGCCATTTTCTTTAGATGAATCTTCTTTGAGGTTTAAGTGTCCCTCTAAGTAATACAGTGAGGCAGGATTTCGGGGACCATTCCAAATACTGCCTGGTAAAGTTAACCACTCCATTTGTATTCACCAATGGAGTCTACCAACACATCTTGACGATGAGGCCTGTCAGCTCATGTTTCAGAGCATGGCAGCCTCATGCAAGCTCCTCTCCTATAGGCCAGGCCTCCTCTCCCATTCCTGTGTTCCTCATGGGAAAAGTCTAACCCAGTGTTTGTCAACCTTTTTTTATCTCACAGCACACTTGAACCTATAGTTAAACTTCCATGGCACACTCAAATTATGTTGATCAAAAAAAAAAAAAAAAACAGTGAAAAAAAGAATATACTTACTCTGCTTTGAACTTCTTTTGAAAATAATTTAATGTGATCTTTAAAAATTTTCTTGGCACACCTAAGATCCTTTCATGGCACACTAGCTTGAAATCACTGGTCTAACCTCTATTGATAAAAAATGACTTCTCCCACTAATTCTCTTATCTTGGAAAGCATTGTTAGGAAAATGGTAATTCATTCCATCTACATGTGCAGGGCATTTGCGGGATACGTAGGGATAGAGGGTGATCCTTGGCTATTGGAAACTGATATCCTAATCATAGAGATAGGTGTCAGAGAAAAAGCTAAGTCAAGATGAACATTGGTCAGAAACCTAGGGTACAGTTCCCAGAGCTGGGAGATTATTATCAGCTTGGAGGAATCAGGGTGGGCTTCATGGAAGATGTGGCATTTGTAATGACACTTGAAAGAGTAATAAGACTTGCCCAGGCAGAATTAGAAGGGATTTCAGGCTAAGGGAGCAGCCTGAACAAAGATAGGGAGGTAGCATTTTATAAGGCAAACATGGCAAGTAATTCAGATAGCTGTTGGTTATCAACTCTGATTTTGCTTTTCATTTTGAAATGGTCCCATTTTAGCATTTGCTCTGGGTCACTTCACAGCATGCTTGCAGCTATGCACAACTGCCATCTGCATCCCTCCTCCACCGCTACCGGGGGAAAAAAGCTTGACCAAGTGTTAGAGACCTGAAAACGTAGTTTCTACTTTTTCTCACCATCATTGTTCTTTACTGAGCACCTATTCTACGCTCTGGGCAGAATGGACCTTATTTAAAGGACCAGGTTTTTTCACAGTTTTCATGTAACTCATTGATATGTTCTCTAAGTTCTTATTTTCTTTTGAATATCGCCAGTTTCACCGTACTTTTCTAAGACTTCTGAAAGGTATGAGCTATGTATATAGGCAGAATACACTTCCACTCAAAGGTGGAATTTTAGGAGCTTCCTACCATCAAAAATACCATTCTGTTTATGTGGTGAATTTTGAACCAGCCTCACACCCCTAGTCGAGATGAATTATTTTTTTGATGTTTAGCTGAAATTCTGTTTGCTAAGACTTTATTGAGTATTTTTGCATCACTGTTCATTAATGATAGTGGTCTATAGTTATCTTTTTTTGTTGTGTCCTTTCTGAGTTTTGGTATCAGGGTGATATTTGCTAGAAGGAGTTGGGGAGGGTTCCTTCCTTGATGTTTTGGAATAGATCTGTGATATAGGCACAAGCTCTTTGAAAGTTTCATAGAATACTGTCATGAAAGCATTTGGTCTGGGACTTTTTTTTGCTGGAAGCTTTTTTATTGTTTCAGTTTTGGTGCTAGATATTTAACTTTTCCTGATTGAGTCTAAGGAGGTAATATGAATCCAAGTGTTTTCATTTCCTCTACATTTTCAAATTTCTAGGCATAGAGGTTTTGTAGTATTCAGTAATGATATTTTGTATTTCTATGGTATCTGTTAGTATTTCCCCTTTTTTGTTTCTATTAGAGCTTATTAGAGATCTTACTTTCCTGTTTTTGGTTAATCTGGCCAAGGGTTTATTGATTTTATTTATCTTTTCAAAGAAGCAACTTTTTGTTTCATTAATCTTCTGAATGATTCTTTTTTTCGCAATTTCATTTAGTTCTGATCTCATTTTGGTTATTTCTTTTCATCTACTGGGTTTGAGATTGGGTTGCTCTTCCTTTTCTAGTCCTTGATGATTCATTAGATTGTTGATTTACATTCTTTCTGATTTCTAGATGTGGGCATTTAATGTGATGAATTTCCCTCTGAGGACTACTTTTGATGTATGATCATAGGTTTTGATATATGATGCTCTCAATAGATGCAGAAAAATTTGACAACATTCAACATCTTTTCAATAAGAATATTTAAAATTGATATAACTGGGACATTTCTTAAACTGAAAGAAGCTATCTATGACAAACCCACAACCAACATCATGCTGAATGGAGAAAAACTGAAGGCATTCCCACTTAGAACTGGAACCAGACAAGGATGTGCACTTTTGACACTACTATTCAACATATTGCTAGAAGTCCTAGCCAATGCAATCAGACAAGAGAAGGATATCAAGTGTAACCAAATGGAAATAGAAGAGATCAAACTATCACTCTTTACTGATGATATGATCATATGCCTAGAAAATTTAAGGACTCAACTGCAAGACTCCTGTAATTCATAAAGAAATATAGCAACATTTCGAGTTATAAAATCAATGTGTACAAATCAGTAGCCTTCATATACACCAACAATAGTCAAGCTAGGAATCAAATCAAAGACACAATATCCTTCACAGTAGCATCAAAGAAAATTAAATACCTTGGAATATATTTAGCAAAAGATGTGAAGGATCTCTACAGTGAGAACTATGAAACACTGAGAAAAGAAACTGTGTAGGATGCTAATAGATGGAAGAATATATCATGGTCATGGCTTGGAAAAATCAACATTGTTAAAATGTCTATACTAGCCAAAGCATCTACAGATTTAGTGCAATACCTATTAAAATACCAATGCCATACTTTAAAGATCTTGAAAATATAATTCTGCATTTTGTATAGAACTAGAAAAAACCCTGCTTAGCCAACACAATTCTACAAAATAAGAACAAATCTGGAAACATCACTTTACCAGACTTCAGGCTGTACTACAAGTCTGTAGTGACCAAAATAGCATGGTATTAGCATAAAAATAGAGACTTAGGTCAATGGAATAGAACAGAGAACCTAGAGATAAAACTAGCCTCATAATGTCATCTGATCTCTAACAAAGCAAACAAAACCATACAGTGGGGGAAAAAAATCATATTCTATAAGTGGTGCTAGGAGAACTGGTTAGCTACATGTAAAAGACTGAAACTGTACCTCCATGTCTCACCACCTGCAAAAATTAACTTGCGACAGATTTAAGTCTAAGACATGAAACTATAAGAAAGTGTGGGGAAAACTCTTAATTTTAACGGCCTAGGAAGCAAATTTATGAAGAAGACCCTATTGGTATTGGCAACAACAAAAATAAATAAATGGGACCAGAACAAGTTAAAAAGCTTCTGCATAGCTAAGGACACAATGAACAAAGCAAAGAGCCAACCTGTGGAATGGGAGAAGATATCTGAATGCTATGAATCTGACAAAGGGCTGATATCCAGAATCTACAAAGAACTCAAGCAGATCAGCAAGAGAAGATCAATCAACCCCATTAAAAATTGGGCAGGGGCAGCGCCTGTGGCTCAGTGAGTAGGGCGCCAGCCCCATATACCGAGGGTGGTGGGTTCGAGCCCGGCCCCGGTGAACTGCAACAAAAAATAGCCGGGCGTTGTGGCAGGCACCTGTAGTCCCAGCTACTCAGGAGGCTGAGGCAAGAGAATCACCTAAGCCCAAGAGCTAGACGTTGCTGTGAACTCTGCACTCTACCAAGGGCAAAAAATAATAATAATAATAATAAAATAAATAAAAATTGGGCAAGAGACATGGACAGAAACTTTTCTTATGAGGACAGTTGAATGGCCAACAAATACATGAAGAAATGCTCATTATCCTTAAATATCAGAGAAATGCAATTGAAACCAGTTTGAGATATCACCTAACCCCTATAAGAATGGCCATATCACACGTTCTCAAAGCAACAGATGCTGGTGTGTGTGTAGAGAAAAGGGGACGCTCGTACTGTCTGTGGGACTGCAATCTAGTACAGCCTTTGTAGAAAGAAGTATGGAAATCCCTCAAAGAACTAAAAGTAGACCTACCATTTCATCCTGCAATCCCATTACTAGGTATCTACTCAAAAGAAAAAAGTCATTTTATCATAAGGATATTTGTACTCAAATGTTTATAGCAGCATAATTTACAAACAAGCCATGTGCCCTTCAGCACATGAATAGATTAACAACCTGTGGTATTTGTATTCCATGGAATACCATTAACCCATTAAAAAGACGGAGATTTCATATTTTTTATAACAACCTGGATGGATTTGGCAAACATTCTACTAAGCAAAGTATTATAAGAATGGAAAAACAAATACCACACATACTCAGTACTTAATTAGAACCAGTAGATTAACAACTACATGCTCTCAGGAGAGAAAACGCAATTAAATTCAAGTAAGGGGGAGAGAAGGAAGAGGCTGGGTAAATTCCCACCCAGTGGGCACATGGCATGGGATATTACACACTTCCTGGGTAAAGGACATAATTACCCCTACCTTAACCTTACAAAAGCAAACTATGTAACCTAATCGTATGTATCCCCATATTGATCTAAATTTTTTAGCCAATACCATTTTGGGTTTTTTTGTTTTGGGGGGGTTTTTTTGAGACAGAGCCTCAAGCTGTCACCCTGGATAGAGTGCCGTAGCATCCCAGTTCACAGCAACCCCCAATTCCTGGGCTCACGCGAGTCTCCTGCCTCCGCCTCCCAAGTAGCTGGGACTACAGGCGCCCGCCGCAACACCCGGCCATTTTATGGTTGTAGCCGTCATTGTTGTTTGGCAGGCCCAGGCTGGATTCGAACCCGCCAGCTCAGGTGTACGTGGCTGGCGCCTTAGCCCGTTGAGCCACAGGCGCCGAGCCAGCCAATACCATTTTGATCCAGTGCCTAAAATGCCTCCCTGTAGCACTTGTTCTCCTGTGCATTGGGCTTTGCTGTCTCTTCACGTGCGGTGTGGGCACTGCTCTAACCTGTCTTCTCCACTCTGCTGAGCGTGACATAATCAGATATTTTGCTGAAGAATAGGGGTAGACAGGATACTAGAGCTCAATCCTTGACCATTTCAGGAGACCAGAGACCAGAAAACCTGGATGGGCTGGAATCAAATCAGACTTTACCACATTGACAAAAGTGGCCTGCACATGCTACAATATTTTTGTTTTAAGCAAAAATTTTGCTTTAATAGGACTTGAGTTTTGCTTTGGGGAAAAAATGTATTAACCATATGTCTTGCCAAGATACCATTCTTTTTTAAATTTTAAAATGAAATCCATGTCTGGACTCTAGCATTCTTTTTCCCTGCACACTTGCCTTGTTAATCAGGTTCTCTGGCTTTTATTATATTATTTTCATTTGCAAATGGAGATGCTTAACAATCAGCCTCCTGCAAAGATGGAGGAGCTATTTTCATGGGCATGACCAAAGGGTTGATGAAATACTTGAGTGTACCTGGAGGGAGCTGCAGAGTATCGTAGCCTTTCAAATCTATCAGGAAAAAGAAGTAGAAGCAGTCCTCATAGACATGAACTAATGGGCAAGAGAGAAACACAACACTGGCTAGTGACTGAGTCTGCAGTTTATTTTTCTTCTCTTTATTTATTATGAAAGACAGTAATGCCAAAGCAAAAGTAAACGTTTTCTTTAAAAAGAAAAGGAAAAAAAACTCTCATAAATATATAACCAAACCCACCCACAATTATCTTACCCCCTTTTTTTTAGTTTTTATACATCTAACTTTTTTTATGTGACCTTAATTCTAGTCTAAACATAATTTTAAGTTCTGCTTTTTCCTTTTTAACTTAACATTATAGCTCACACTACTAAAAATCGATTTGATTTTGTAGTTATTGTAGTTCATGGTATTTTTTAATGGCTCCGCGCCTGTGGCTCAACGGGCTAAGGCGCCAGCCACGTACACCTGAGCTGGGTTCGAATCCAGCCCGGGCCCACCAAACAATGACGGCTGCAACCAAAAAATGGCCGGGCGTTGTGGCGGGCGCCTGTAGTCCCAGCTACTTGGGAGGCGGAGGCAGGAGACTCGCTTGAGCCCAGGAATTGGAGGTTGCTGTGAGCTGTGATGCCA
>CAUYRH010051435.1:0-13137 GCA_963574655.1 Perodicticus potto
GACGGCTGCAACCAAAAAAAAAAAAAAAAATGGTCGGGCGTTGTGGCTGGCGCCTGTAATCCCAGCTACTTGGGAGGCAGAGGCAGAAGACTCGCTTGAGCCCAGGAATTGGAGGTTGCTGTGAGCTGTGATGCCACAGCAACCTCCAGCACTCTATCCAGGGTGATAGCTTGAGGCTCTATCTCAGGAAAAAAAAAAAAAGAATAGATACTCTGGTTTCTCTTCAGATTGTGTAAATCTTTCCCCTTTTATCAATGCAAGGATGGAATGATAATGGTTCAATTTACTCAACACCAACTGTGAGCCAGGCCCTGTGCTAAGTGTTTTACGTGGATTATCTCCTGGAACACGACATCCGGATGAGGTAGGAAATGAAGGCCTATTTTATAGATAAAGTCACCAGGTTAAGAGAGGCTTTATAACTTGCATAGGGTCACATAACTAATAAGTAGAAGACCTGGGATTTGAACCCAGCAGTCTGACTCAGAGTCTGGGCGCTTAATTTCTGGCTGTCTCAAGCTGGACCGCACAATTGGTTGTAACTGCTTTGTTAGGCTGCCAGAGAGAACTGGTGTGGTAAGAAGGCAAAGCCGGCAATTGACCAAATGATTAAGACTTAAGTAAGGGGTTTTGCTAGTCCACTCTATAATGCCACCATTATAAATCATTCCTTCCAATTAACTGGGTTAACAACTCATGGTCCTCTTGAAAAATGGGTTTGATTCAAGGACCAGTATTCTATTAAGTATCAATAGCTAAGTAGGGAATCGTTGACAACTGACAGCAAGAATAGAAGAGGGGAGGAAAGGGTGAGGATGAGTGGGACAGGAATATACAAAAGACAAACACTGACTTCCAACTCCTCTCAGGATCAACTGAGCCAAAAATGCAAAAGAAACATGGAATCTTCTCACTCTTCTGCCACCACCAGTATTGTCCATGAATAAGACTGTTGGATCAGAGATCTTGTAAATAGAAATCTACTATTCTGGAAAACCACATACCTATCTTTGTTCTAAAATACAAATTCTTTTTGCCTGAATAATCAAACTGGATTTTTCCAGGATAGTGCAGGAACCAGAGTTTCCATGCCATTCCTTGCCTTACCTTACAGCTTTCTTGTTCTCAGGAAGCAGCTAGAGACAGAGCATTCATTCTCTCCTTTATTCTCTCCTCCTTCAAAGTATCCCCTTTTGTGCCAGGCACAGCAGGGAGTACAAGGCAACTTCCCAGGCAGTGCACCTCTGGGAAGGAAAGCAAACTGGAGGCCAACCACCTGTACACAATGGAATAAGGGCCATTGTAGAGACATGAACAAAGGAGAGAGAGGAAGAAGTGATTCCAGGCACCTAGGAAGACTCCAAGAGAGGAAAATGTGAGCTGAATGAAAGAAGGGTTAGAGACTTGAGGTCTCCAGCTAACATTACCTTCTCACTGAAAAATCTCTGCGTTGATGGACCCTCAAGGATTAACAAATTTGAGATAAAAAATTTTGCCATGCTGTAGACCATTGATTACTCTTCTGTTGTTTTAATATTTTGTTTTAAGTCAACTCACTTTAAAAATTTTTTATTCAGGCTGGATGCAGTGGCTCATGCCTGTAATCCAAAGCTTTGAGAGTCTGAGGTGAAAGAATTTCTTGAGGCCAGAAGTTTGAGATCAGCCTGGGCAATTTGGCAAGACCCTATCTCTACAAAAAAATAAAAATAATTAGCTGGGCGTGATGGTGCACCCCTGTTGTCCCAGTTGTTTGGGAGGCTGAGCTGGGAGTATCACTTGAGTCCAGGAGTTGGAGGTTATAGTGAGCCATGATCACACCACTACACCCCAGCCTGGTGTGTCTAAAAAAAGGGTGGAGAGTGGGGCGGTGCCTGTGGCTCAGTGAGTAGAGCACCGGCCCCACATACCGAGGGTGGCGGGTTCAAACTTGGCCCCGGCCAAACTGCAAAAAAAAAAATAGCCGGGCATTGTGGTGGGTGCCTGTAGTCCCAGCTACTCAGGAGGCTGAGGCAAGAGAATTGCCTAAGCCCAAGAGCTGGAGGTTGCTGTGAGCTGTTATGCCACAGCACTCCACTGAGGGCAATAAAGAGAAACTGTCTCTAAAAAAAAGGGAGGGGGTAGGAGCTTTTTATTCATCCTAACAAACAATATTTGTGAAGTGTGAGAAGTGGTAGAGCTATCACACTAAAAAACTGACTTTTCAGGGTGGCGTCTGTGACTCAAAGAAGTAGGGCACTGGCCCCATATGCCAGAGGTGGCAGGTTCAAACCCAGCCGCGGCCAAAAAAATGCAAAAAAAAAAAAGAAACAACTGACCTTCAAACAACACTTGGAGGTTTTGCAGCCTTTAGTTTTAAGATGAACCAGCTGATGTTAATAAATCTGTTGGAAAGCTTCACTCTGGTATTGCTGGATGATTGTTACCTATAGACATTTAAACACCCAGATTAGCAATAAGTCTTTCCAGGATCATCTATCTTGCATCAGTTCTCAATTACAAGTTCAGAAAAGAGATTCCTACTGAAATGCACATGCCTGCTGAGTGTCCCAGCCACACGTAGTCACCAAGCTCTCAGTACCACAGCAATTTAACATAGTCTTCTTTAATGAAAAGGAAAGTCCCCCTTGTATGGTGCAAGAGCCCCACATTGTTACAGAACTTAATAAGACAGCTTTTTCAGTCCTTCCACAGTCCCTCTCTCCAGTACAAGACAGGTACTGTCGAAAGACATTGTCAGGAAACTGAGCCTCGGAGAATTAGGTCTGTTGCTCAAGGTCAACTGATAAGTGAGTAGCAAGGCTAGTTATTTTATTGTCTGTTTTTCCTACTAAAAGGCGTGAAATGTCATTTTCATCTTTTGATTCTCTTCTCTGTAGTCCTAATATTGGCCTTACACACAGTGAGCACTGGCAATATTTGCTGCCTTGGACCATGTATAGCATGACTCCACCTGGGCCTCTGGGATGCTAGTTAACTATCAAAATTCCCACATCCCTTCCAGGTCATAGTTTAAAAGGGAAAATTAGGGGAGTCTAGCCTCCTAGTATCAGAAGTCAACACGTACAGAAGACCAAGTCTCTCAGTTCCTGGAGCTTCCAGCTCTCTGATTGTTCCCCTATTCTCAAATCTGGCTGACTCCTACAAGTGACCCAGTAGTTAAACTGATCAACACAATTTTAAAGGAAACTAGGCAGACCAATTTCAATTCCACTTTCAGGTTGAGTAAAACACAAGATGTTTACCCCCAAAAATGGCACACAGAAGTTGGGCATTTTTTGTCTGGTTCAGTGCTGAACAATCAATAGATTTAAATGGAGAAAAAGATGTTCAAATTGGCAAGGAAATTACACAGGAAAAGTGTAAGAATTAATTCCATACTTTCAGAGTGAAGGAAGGAAAAATAGCCTCTTCTCCCAGTAGTTGACTTAAAAGCCAATGATTTTCTGTTAATGTAGATAAAGAATCCAAACCATCATTTGTGGTTTTTATATGACCAGCATCTGCGAAGTGATGACAGGACCACAGCCAGTCATTTGTTTTGCATGGTAGCCTATAATGGAATGTGGATACAATCTTAACAAAGTAGAACTGCATCATAAAAGAAGAGGAGGTGAGCTGAGCTGAATGCAACATCAAGAACCTTTGTAAGCAGATGACTCATAGGTGACGTGGGATTGAGCTCCCAGGGTTTCAGCACTGCTGCAATGACATAAACTATCTTGCTCCAGAGACTCTGGGCCTAATTATTTTTGAGACTTGAGAATAAAGCTTTTATGGTATGTGAATATTTAATTGACCCTACAAAAGGAAAACATACTTTCTCACTCCTTGAAGTCTCAGCTAGCCAGTTATACCTAACTGAAATCTAACAAATACTTGAAAAACGTAATTCTTTGTACAGACTGATATTTTTGACAATTACATAAAATGGAATACAGTATATAACTTTCTCAATGATTTGCAGCAGCTTAATTCCCTCGTATAGTAAGTAGCATCTCAGAGCAAAGATGTGGATTGACGCACCATAGAAATGAGCTTGTGCAGGAACTGGCAGACGTGGTTGGAGCACTCGCGCCGTGTAGCTGCTGTAGTCTCCTCCATGGAGAGAGGACGCCATCTAGCATGGACCTGGAGCGCTGCAGCCAGCCCCCAGATGGTAAAAGCAAGTCTCAAGCCTCCACATTTTGTGGTCTAAAATGGGTCTATGAGTATGTGAGGCCAATTTGTGTGCAACGCAAAACAGTTTCCACTTACTGCAAAGGTAAGTGGTTTGAAATGAAGTGGTTCCTTGGTCACAGAACATATCCATTACTTATATTTCAAGCTCCACGATCCTCACGTGCTCTAGGATCTGATTGGGATACCAAGGAGTCCACTCCCCTTCAGGCTAAATCTGACTTCTCTGTGTTTTGGGGGAGGTAGGAGGAAAGTTACCCTGGAGAGACACTAGTTATTATTTGTCCTAGTACCTTAGAGCTGCTAGAACAAAATACCTTAGACTGGGTAATTTGTAAATAATAGAAATCTACTGCTTGCAGTTCTGGAGGCTGGGAAGTCCAAGATCAAGGTACCAGCAGATTCAGAGTCTCAGGATAGCTCCCTGCTTCACAGGTGGCGCCCTGTTGTTCACATGGAGGAAAGAGCGAAGGAGCTCCCTCGGGCCCATTTTGTAAGGGTATTAATCCCCTTCATGAGTGCTCTAACCTCATGACCTAGCCAACTTCCAACAACCACATCTCTTAATATATCAGGAGGGCCTGAATGGGGGAAAAAAGGCAAGATCCAGAGTGTTCCACAAGGTGTCCTTCCAGGTGAGCAGATCCTGTAATGCAGAGGAAGAAGTATTGCAAAGAAGGGAAATGGTTCCTGAGAGGTCCCTATGGAGCTAGGAAGGTGATAAAATCTTTGAACAGAAAAGCTCACATGCTGCTTTATGTTTGCCTTGTTTGCACTGTAATTTCTGTCTATTATTCCTAAGCCTTTAGTTTAAAATGATTGCCGTCAAAGCTTGCATTGGGGCATAAAGAGGAAGGCATGATACCATCCTAGGCCCCACGGGCATGTATAAGAAGATCAGTAGCATCCTAGAGAAGCTCCAGGAGCAAGAAAAACAGGGGATCAGAGCAGTCTTTGTAATGGGGTAGATATCCAAGGTTAAGAGCATGTCTAGAGTCCATAAGGACAACTGGAAAGATTCTTCCAAGAGGTCCTGGGAATGGGGGCTGGTGAAAGTCTATCTCGCTTGATAAGCTGAGTAAGCAATGGCTTTAGTTGTTCGACTTCGGAATATCAATGTTTGTGACATTTTTGGTAGTAGCATTTGACTCAATGTTTTTGCCCCACTGGCCAAATTCTTATTGAAACCCAAAGCCCCAATGTCATGGTATTGGGAGGTGGGACCTTTGAGGAGTCATGATGAGCATTGAGCCTTCATGAATGGGATTAGTACTCTTATAACAGGGACCCCAGGGAGCTCTCCCAACCTCTCCCCACCACGTAAGGCTACAACAAGAACATAGCAATCTGCAACCCAGAGGCGGGCCCTCACCAGCACTTCCCATGCTGTCTTCCCGACCTCAGACCTCAGACCTCCAGCCGCCAGAACTATGAGAAACAAGTTTCTGTTATTTATAGTCCACCTAGTGTATGATACTGTGTCACAGCAGCCCGAAATAAGACAGCAGCCCAGCATGTCAAAGCAAAATCCAATTACGAAAGGTACCAGTATTCGATCATTTGTTACCTCCTTTCTTTGGCATTTTTTGAATGGCTATTAAGTAAGAAGCATAGTTAGGTATCATGGGAGACCACAAAGATAAGTAACATATTTTTATTTCATTTTGAAAAAATTTCTATGAAGACGAAATCTCACTATTTTGCCCAGGTTGGTCTCAAATTCCTAGCTTAAAATTCCCACCTTAGCCTCCCAAAATGCAGGACTACAGGCATGAGCCACTGCACCCAGCTAAGCCCTTTTTGTGTGTGTGTGTGTCTGAGTCTCACTTTGTTGCCCTTGGTAGAGTGCTGTGGTGTCACAGCTCACAGCAACCTCCAACTCCTGGGCTTAAGCAATTCTCTTGCCTCAGCCTACCGAGTAGCTGGAATTATAGGCACCCACCACAATGCCTGGCTATTTTTAGAGGCAAGGTCTCACTCTAGCTCAGACTAGTCTCAAACCTGTGAACTCAGGTAATCCACCCGCCTTGGCCTCCGAAAGTGCTAAGATTATAGGCGTGAGCCACTATGCCTGGCCAGTTTTTCATTTTTAGTGGAGACAGGGTCTCACTCTTGCTCAGGCTTGTCTCAAACTCCTGAGCTCAACCAATCCATCTACCCCAGCCTCCCAGATAAACTCTTTTCTTTATAAGCTTCTAGGTGCTCAAGATCGAAAAGTCACACATTGGGCAGCGCCTGTGGCCCATCGAGTAGGGCGCCGGCCCCATTACCGAAGGTGGTGGGTTCAAACCCAGCCTCGGCCAAACTGCAAAAACAGAAAAATAGCCAGGCGTTGTGGTGGGCGCCTGTAGGCCCAGCTACTCGGGAGGCTGAGGCAAGAGAATTGTCTAAGCCTAGGAGTTGGAGGTTGCTGTGAGCTGTGTCAATCCACGGCACTCCACCGAGGGCAATAAAGTGAGACTTTGTCTCTCCAAAAAAAATAAAATAAAGAGTCACACATAGAAGAAATTGGAATAGAAGACAGACTGACATGAGAAGACTGCTGAAAAAAGAATATTTTTAACTGTTTGGATGCAGTGTGGGCAAAATCCCCCAGAAACTCCACTTTCAATCACTGCGGAAGGAGTACAAACTGGCACAGTCTTTCTAGAAGGCAGTTTAGTGATACATATCAAAAATCACAAAAACACATATAACCCTTCGTCATAGCAGTTTCCACTTCGGGAAAAACAGTCCAAAGAAATAGATAAGAATGTGTGCAAAGATTTCACTACAAGGATGTATAAAGATTATGTTATTGGTTATCATATGAAGAAAAGTTGAAACACAAATTTCCAAGAATAACAGATTGGCTAAGTAAATTATGGAACAACTCTTCAGTGGTATTCCTGCCAAAAATATTTAACCTGAATCTAATCATGAGGAAATATCAGACAAACCAACTGGGGGACATTCTGCAAAAGAGCCAGATTGTGTTCCTTAAAAATGCCAAGGTCAGGGAAAATAAAGAATGACTAAGGAACTGTCCCCATTTAAAAGAGACTAAGGGGACAAGAAAACTGAATACCATTATTTTGGATTGGATCACGGGGGGGGGGGCAGTGGGTGGCTACTATAAAGAACATTGATGGGGGCTGGGCACAGTGGCTCACACCTGTAATCCCAGCACTCTGGGAGGCTGAGGCAGGAGGATCACTTGACCTGAAGAGTTCAAGACCAGCCTGAGCAAGAGTGAGATCTTGTATCTACTAAAAATAGAAAAATTAGCTGGGCATTGTGGCTGGCACCTATAGTCCCAGCTACTTGGGAAGCTGAGGCAGGAGGATTACTTGAACTCAGGAGTTTTAGGTTGCTGTAAACTATGATGACACCACTGCACTCTAGCCTGGGAAACAGAGTAAAACTGTCTCCAAAAAAACTTCTTATTGTTATTATATAAGAGAATGTTCTTGTTCTGAGATTAAGGGGCTTTGAAAAAGTGAATTAGACAGCTATTCAATCTGCAAAGTAAAATAGGCTTCAGAGATTATTACGAAACAAAACATGGGCTCAGTGTCCATAGCACAGTGGTTACAATGCCAGCCACATACACCCAGGCTGGCAGGTTCAAAACCAGCCTGGGCCAGCTAAACAATGACAACTGCAACAAAAAATAGCCGAGCATTGTGGTGGGTGCCTATAGTCCCAGCTACTTGGGAGGCTGAGGCAAGAGAGTCACTTAAGCCCAGGAGTTTGAGGTTTCTGTGAGCTATGACACCACAACATTCTACCAAGGGCAACATAGTGAGACTTTGTCTGAAAAAAAACAAAACATGATTTAGTTAATAGTACAAAGCAATGGTAGAACTTTTTTTTTTTTTTTTGAGACAGAGCCTTAAGCTGTCACCCTGGGTAGAGTGCCATGACATCATAGCTCACAGCAACCTCCAACTCGTGGGCTCAAGTGATTCTCCTGTCTCTGCCTCCCAAGTAGCTGGGACTATAGGCACCTGTCACAACACCTGGATATTTTTTGGCTGAGGCCGTCATTGTTTAGCAGCCCGGGCTGGATTCGAACCAGCCAGCTCAGGTGTATGTGGCTGGCACCTTAGCTGCTTGAGCCACAGGCGTTGAGCCAACAGTAGAACTTTTGCTATGAAATACATAAATTGATGGCTTGGTACCCATAGCACACTGGTTATGGCGCTGGCCACATGCACCAAGGCTGGCAGGTTCAAACCCGGTGTTCAAAACAACAATGACAACTGCAACAAAAAAATAGCTGGGCATTGTGGTGAGTGCCTGTAGTCCCAGCTACTCGGGAGGCTGAGGCAAGAGAATAGCTTAAGCCCAAGAGTTTGAGGTTGCTGTGAGCTGTGACGCCACAGCACTCTACTGAGAGCACATAGTGAGACTCTATCTCCAAAAAAATAAAAATAAAATACATAGATTGATCACCAAAAGAATAATGCTTATAACTGCCATAGGCATTCAGGGAAAGGAGGTGTCAGCTAGGGGTGTCAGAAGTGGCTACTCATGTGTGTTTTTAGCTGGGTCTTCAACCAGATCTATCTGAATCTTCTAGGAGTCTGCCATGTGCCAGGGACTGTGCTGAGTGCTGGGAGTATAACAGTGAGCAAAATGGGCATGATCCTGCCCCATTAGGGCTTCTATTCTAGGGGCGAGCCCAACCAATACCCAAAAAACAGACAGATAAGGGGATTACAATTGTAAGTTTCCAGTCAGAGGAAACAAACAAGGGCTGAGAGAGAGAGTGGCAGAAACAGTCATTGGGGAAGTGCTTTTGGTGAGGACGACAGCAAAGCCATGACCTAAGTGATGAGCAGGAGCTTGGAAGGCAAGAGCATTTCAATCGAGAGGGCCACCTGTGCCCGAGTGAGGGGCAGGTGTTGGGAGGCAGAAGTAGACCTGCATGGCTGGAGCAGGAAAAGGGCAGAGGGACTCACAAAGAGAGGACCGGAATGAGGCAGGCACGTGGACCTGCAGGGCCCCAGGCCAGGCCTTGTACAGATTGGGGCTTCCCTCCAATAAAATGAAAAGCCACCGGAGAGTTTTAACTGGGAGATAAGATGACCTGGTTGGGGTTCTGAGAAGAATGGCTTTTGCTGCTGGGCAGAGAGTGGATTGGAAGGAGGTAAGAGTGAAAGCAGAGAGACTAAGTAGAAAGCCTCAGGGAACCAAGAGGAGGTGGAGAAGGGAAGCAGTCAGACCGGGGAGGCCTCAGGCTTGGATTTGTGCATGTCCCGGATAAAGTTCCATGTACTGTTACAGAGACAAGCTGATGGGACTGAAAAGATGGCGCCACCCCACGCCTATCAGCCTGGTTCCCAAGTCCAGTGTTTCCAGCCTGGAGTGTGTCACAAATACGTGTTTCCACCTAAGTCCTATAATCGGCTGTGGGTGGCTTTTTGTACTATGATTTTTGTTGTGCTGTGTCTTAGTTTGGGTTCCACTAGACCAGAAGACAAGGATTCGAGTGCAAGTGGCTTATTTGGGAAGGTAGATCAGGGAGGGGCGGTCACAGAGGGAGGGCAGCCTACGGGTAAAGCATGCGTTAAGTTACTTCTGTGGGTGACCAGGACTTAGTCTGTGGGGAAACTCTAGGAAGCACATACCTATTGTCCACCCAAGAGGCGAGGGAGCTGGTATTTCTATACCAACACCCTCCACCCAGCCATTGCTGAGGGCTGCCCAGCGGGAGTGTTAATTCACTAGTATTTCAGCCTTTTTGCAGGGCCAGACACACTAAGCTTGTGCAGTTCTGAAGACAGGCTTTGCACAGAGATGCAGCTCTTGGTATTTGGACATCTCTGGGGTCCAAAGAAGTGGCAGAGTCCGAGGGATACCAGAGAGATGCAAAAGAGCCAGCCGTACCCTATGCTATTGTACAGCTGCTGTTGACTTATAAAATATATCTCACGTGACGGAAGTAACCTAAACCTTTTTGACAGTCACCAAAGCCTCAGAAGCACTGAAAGAGGAAGAGGGGAGAAATGATGCTGGCCGGGAGAGGAGGTGGAGCAAAGGCAGTGTGTCCTTTGGGTGCTGGCAGGTGATGGAAGACAGTGTATCACTGAGGTGCTGGTGGGCTGGGGGAGGAAGGAAGGGTGGAAACTGGAGGCGGAAGAAGGTTTCCTACCAATCTCTAGGTCATAGCTGAGACTCTTTATAACGGAAACAGATTAACAAGAGAAAAGCACACATATTTAGTTAATGAGTCAAATTTCTGAAGTCTCCGGAATGGAGACCAAAGAAACAGAGAGAGCTGGGTATTGTCATGCTTAGATTCGATGAAGACCAGAGGTTGTGCAGAAGTGTGATTAGACAAAGGAGATGTGATCGCCTGGAAGTAAACACAGGGAAACCTGGCGAGGCCTGTTTGTTCAGATTCTTCTCTTTAGAGATAAGGACATTCCTTCCTCTGGGTAGAGCGTGGGTGCCTCTGGAAGGAGGGTCTTCTTCAGAGGAAGGTGGGAGGACTCTTTTATGGCCTGCTTCAGAGGAGAAGGTGGACAAGGTCAGAGAGTGACCTTCCTCTACTGCTGTTTTCCAAATGCCACAGTGCCATCATTTGGGAATAGGGGATGCTGAACCCCATCGGAACCAAGAGGACTCCTAGTTTCTGGCTCGAATGGCAGTATGGATGGCAAGACCATTTACTGACCAGGGGACGTTTGGGGAAGGGGGCAGCAAGAAGCAGATTTGAGACAAGAAAGGCAGAGTTTGGTTTTGTGCTGAATAGGTTTGAGGTGCATAAAAGGCATCTGTGTGGCCTTGTCAGCAGGCTGGCACTCAGAAGACAGGCCTACGCTGGAGACACAGCTCTAAAAGAGGATCGGATGCCAGGATTAGGGGGAAAGGGGCTAAATTGGCAAAGCACAGAGGATTTTTAGGGCAGGGAACCTATTCTGTAGCTACAATAGCGGAAACATATCCTTACACATCAGTCAAAACCCACAGAACATGCAACACCAAACCAAAATGTAAATCACGGACTTGGGTAGACAGTGGCTTATGGATGTATACTCATTGATTGTAAAAAAATATACCACTGTGGTGTGGGGTGTTGATGGTGGAGGAGCGCCCAGGGAAGGGGCTGTAGGAGAACTCTCTGTATTTTGTTCAATTTTGCTGTGAAGTGAAACTGCTCTAAAAAATAAAGTCTATTTAAAACGGGCAGGGTGATAGGCAACAAGGATAGGGAGAAAGAAGGCCCAGAAGTAGAAAGCCGAGGAGTGGGATTGGGGAGCAGAGAAGGGACCTTAGGGAAAGAATCTCACTGAGGCCTGGTGTGCGGGTGCTTCATACTAAGCCTGTGAGGGTTTTTACTGTGGAGACGCTCAGGCTCTGAGAGGGGAAAGAATCCTTGGGAGTTTGGATGGGGACAACTCAACTCCTCCCATTACTCCAGCACCTGCTTTGGAGCAGCACAAGGTCATCCTGGAGAATGCTGGGAGTAAGGATCATAAGAGAAGCCTCAGCAAGGAGACAGGACTCAGTTACAAGACTTCCCTTTCCCTGAAACCAGGAGAAAAGAGTCTGGGGCTCCTCTTGGAAGGCATAAAAAGGGGGGAAATGAGTGTTTTTTTTGCCACGGACAGAGAAAGAACTCAGTGAAACCCAGAGCAATGCTTGCCATCTCTAATTGTAACCCCAGCTACCAGAATGTTAACTTGTGGTTCCAGGGAGGTATTTTCCTAATCATCATAAAAAGAAGCATATATCTTTTCATTTGTCTTCCCCTCGACTAGATCCAAATTTTTTTATTTGGACTTTCCAGACTCAAAGGGAGAATTTCAGTTATTTTCACTCTTTTGGTAATGAGGACAAGGCCAGTTTGTCTTTTTCTTTTAGGGGAACAATTTGTATCCTTGTTGTGACAGCTAAAGAAAGGCGAATAAAATGATGTTTCTTTCTCGGAATGCATGTGGAAAAAACATTTTGGCTACCCTGCCAGCTGCCGCTTATTCATTCATTTGACAACCTTCTGAGCAATCACTATGAACCAGGAGCCAGCATATCCATTGGGACCACAGAAATGAGTAAGACGTTGAGTTCACAGAATGGGTAAGACCCAGACAAGGCAAAGGAAGATTCCACTGCCACAGGACAGGAGCCAGGAACAGGATGAATGAGAAGGGCAAGTATGCAGTACTTCCTAGGCACCTGGGAGGGGTCACTAACCAGGATGGATGGAGGAGGTAGTCAGCGAAGACTCTGCCAACCAGCTGTTCATCCCCTGGGTAGAGTGCAGTGGTTCCATAGCTCACAACAACCTCAAACTCTGGGGCTCAAGTGATCCTCTTGCCTCAGCCTCCCAAGTAGCTGGGACTAAAGGCACCTGCTACAATGCCCCTCTAGTTTTTCTATTTTAAGTAGAGATGGGGTTTTGCTCTTGCTCAGGCTGGTCTCCAATTCTTTTTTTTTTTTTTGAGACAGAGTTTCACTTTATCACCCTACAGTAGAGTGCTCTGGCATCATAGCTCACAGCAACCTCAAACTCCTGGGTTTAAGAGATTCCCTTGCCTCAGCCTCCCAAGTAGCTGGGATTACAGGCACCGCCACAATGCCTGGCTATTTTTTAGAGACGAGGTCTCACTCTGGCTCAGGCTGGTCTCAAACCTGTGAGCTCAGGCAACCCACCTGCCTCAGCTTCCTAAGTGCTGGGATGACAGGTGTGAGCCACTGCTCCCGGCAGGTCTCTAATTCTTGAGCTCAAGCAATCCACCTGCCTCCACCTCCCAAGTACCACCTCCTGAGTAGCTGGCACTACAGGCATGAGCCATAATGCCCGGCCTCCTAAGCCTAATATTGGTGACCAAAACCCAATCATGGGCTCGGCGCCTGTGGCTCAACGGGCTAAGGCGCCAGCCACGTACACCTGAGCTGGCGGGTTCATATCCAGCCCCAGCCCACCAAACAACAATGACGGCTGCAACCAAAAATGGCCGGGCGTTGTGG
>CAUYRH010051437.1:0-27134 GCA_963574655.1 Perodicticus potto
TGTTGCAGAGAGAGGGAAGGAGCGAGGGGGGTGCGGTCTTGGGGCCTTGGTGTGTGCCACACCTTTTGGGGGCAAAACACAATTGTAAGAGGGACTTTACCCAACAAATGCAAACAGTGTAACATGGTTTCTTGTACCCTCTATGAATCCCCAACAATAAAAAAAAAAACTTTCTATATATAAGACGTCCTAGAAATATTTAGCATGCCAGTAAAAATGTTTTTTGTTTCCATAAATTAAAGCTTTATCTGGTACCATTTTCCTCAGTAGAACGGAGTAACAAAATAAACTGCACAAGGAACTAAGCTGAAAATTAGTTGTCTCCATATTCACAATCTTTGCACAGGCTTCCTGCCCGCAACTTGATTTTGCTAGGATCTTCCCACCATTTAGTATCTAGAATTCCAGGCTATGATAGTTGACACAAATGAAATCTGTAGTCATTGTTAATACAACCCTTTGTTACGGGGCATGGTGCAATTTCCCGATTTTTTCTTTAAAAAAGACTCAGTGACCCCAGGTCAGTTACATTAAATCTGGATTTTATTTTCTTCTCAAATTTTAACTCATCAGAAACAGAATTTTTTTTATAGAAATGCATAAATATAGAGTTGTATGGTATATTTTCAATTTTAATAAATGACCTCTCTTTTCCTTCCTTTATTCCACTTAGTATTTATTCTCAAAGGGGGAAAAAAGCACAAGAAAAAATGTAGAAAAGATGAATTAATGTGACATTTAGAGTAAGATTTTAATGACATAAAGGCCAGTAATGTCAGAGTTATGCCTTTTGCTTTCATAATTTTAACTAAGACAGGATTTCAGGGTGTTTTTACTAAAATGAATCTCATAAAGAGAAAGTAAAAAATGCATAAATTTAAAGAAAATGTGTGTCAGTGCATAGCTATTTGTTAAAGCAACCACAGCAAAATCAATATTTAATTAAGCATTATCTTTTCACACCTTTCTTTCCACCTCCCTTGGGTGTACCTCAAATGGTTTTGGAAACCCTCTTTGAGGTTCAAGGATAACAAGGAAAAGAACTTCATTGACTCAGAGACACATCTTATATAAACCAAAATTAGCATTTTTCTGTTTGATTGCAGACTTCGTTCACCAAACCAACTATAAATTAAACAAATCAAACAAACAAATCAAAACAAATGTATGCTTTAAATTATTTTTTAAAAGATCATGTTACCACAATTGACATAAAGGATTTTTTCTCAACACTCCAGTATTCCCTTGCATGCATTGTCCCAATCATAATATACTCCCTGCCCCTTGGAGGCAAATGATAATCACTGCCTGTCATGAATGGGTTTGTTACAGTTGCCTACTCAGCAATCATTTTTTAGGCTTAAATTCACCAAGTTGTATCTTGTCTGTCCCCTTTGGCCTAGTTAAAACTTTCCCTTATTGTGGTTTGCAATAGAGCCCACTTGTTCCTCATCTAGCTGACTCAAACCCAACATAGTCCACAGCTGCTGATGTTAATTGCCAACACCAGAGCCATGTCTTGTTTGTTATTGTGGTTGCTGAGACAGAGTTTCACTCTGTTGCCCTGAGTAGAGTTCAGTGGCATCATCATCATAGCTCATAGAAAACTCAACTCCTGGGCTCCAGGTATCCTCTTGCTTCAGCCTCCTGAGTAACTGGGACTATAGGTGTACACCACAATGCCTGGCTGGGTTTTATATTTTTTGTAGAGATGGGGTCTCATTCTCACTCAGGCAAGTCCAGAATTCCTGGGCTCAAGTGAACCTCCTGCCTCAGTCTCCCAGAGTGCTAGGATTACAGGTGTGAGCCACTGTGCCTGGCCAGAGTCATGTAAATATTAAGAAGTTCTCCTGTGTCCACATGGTTTCTTTAAACTAGCCAATCACAAGCCCCACAGGAAAGCCTAAGGGAAAATGTGCATGGTCCTCAATAAAGGCAAAGACAGTCCCATGGGTTCTCTCATGGCTTGTCAAATATCCCCAAGGAAAACTCAGCCCATAAACATGTCTATGGATGTTTATATTATCATGAATTGTGGCTCAGTAATTCTTCATGCTCTTGTTAATTCTCCAGTCATATCAAGTTAATAATTGTTCTCATCCAGAAAATTGGTCTGTGTAGACTAATCTGCTATTCCCCAAAGCACGAATCTCCAAATAAATTTTGATTATTTATATTGATCTATGGATATGGATTTGTGACTTTTCTTCTGTTGAAGATATTTAAACAAGTTCTAGAAGCTTTAAAAAGTCCTACTAGAGAGAAAATCTAGAAATAATCAAAACAATGAAAGCATTCTTGAAATAAATATGCCACTTCTCAAGGTGAATATTTGAAGATAATAATATATATATAAATATTGGCATGCAAATTAAAAATAAACTAGATTTTATGTACTTCTAATTGACTTAATTCACCACAAATGTAGGAATAATATGATTACTTAGGACATCTGAGAGGTAGTTTAAACTACATTAAGACCTGGACAAATAAGATTTGTGTTATAAAAGATTTGTGTTATATTAAGCAATTTAAGCTGACTACTCATTGAATAATTTCACAACATAAGTTTATTTCAGTGCAATTTGCCTTCAATGTTATTATTATAAAATTTATATTTCCCACTAAAACTTTGGAAGAAAGCTATTTGTAACCTTTCTCTTGTTTCTTTTTTCAAGGATTAACGTCAATTTTCTAAAAAAATTACTCTATCATTTATTTGCCTCACATAGCAATGTATGTAGTGCAGTTTTGTTACTATGTTAGTTGTCTATAGCCTTTGTAATAAATCACCAGGAACTCTGTGGCTTATGACAACAGAAATCTACCATCTCACAGAAGGCCAAAATTGGTTCCACTGGGCCAAAATCAAGGTGTTGACAGGGCCATGCTCTCTCTGGAGGGCCTAGGGAAGATTCTTGTGGTTGCTGATATTCCTTGGCTTGTGGCCATATCTCTCAAATTTCTGCCTCAGAGGTTGCACAATCTTCTCCTCTTCTGTATCATATTTTCCTCTTAACTCTCTCTCTCTCTCTCTTTTTTTTTTTTTTTTGAGACAGAGTCTTGCTGCCTTGCCTTGGCTAGAGTATAGTGATGTCATCATAGCTCCTTAAAATCTCAAATTCCTGAGCTCAAGTGATCTCACTGCCCCAGCCTCCCAGGTAGCTGGGATTACAGGTGCACACCATCATGCCTGGCTAATTTTTCTATTTTTCCATAGAGACAGTGTCTCAAAATCCTGACCTCAAGTGATTCTCTCACCTTGGTCTCTCAAAGGGCTAGGATTATAGGCATGAGTCATCATGCCCAGCCTCATGTATCATTTATGAGGATACATGTGATTGCATTTCAGGCAATCTAGGATAATCCAGGTAATCCAGGATAATCCATCCAGGTAAACCAGGATAATCTCCCCATATCAAGATCTTTAACTTAATTTCACCTATAAAGACCTTTTATCAATATTTATAGATTTAAATAATTAGGAGTTGATATCTTTGGGAGCTGTTATTCAGCCTACCACATGCACCCAATATGTTATGTCTATGTTGCACATTTTCATAGGTTTTTTTTTCCTTTCAATGATGTAGAAGCAGAAAGAGAATAATAAAGACTAAGAATGTTGACTAATTTGGGGTAATTCTCAGGTTTTCTCACCTGGTTCTCTTGTTTTCTGATCTGGGAGTACCAAAGTGCAATGGTTTGAATGTCCCCTCCAAAATTCATGTTGAAAAAAAAATGTGTTTTGAGATAGAGTCTTACTCTGTCACTCTGGGTAAGTGCCGTGACATCATAGCTCAGATCAACCTCAAACTTCTGAGCTCAGGTGATCCTCTTGCCTCAGCTTCCTGAGTAGCTGGGACTACAGGCATCTGCCATGACACCTGGCTAGTTTTTCTATTTTTAGTAGAGATGGGATTTTGCTCTTCCTCAGGCTCAAACTCCTGAATTCAAGCAATCCACCTGCCTTAGCCTCTCAAAGTGCTAGGATTATAGGCATGAGCCACTGTGCCTGCCTTCATATTGAAATTTAATTATTATTTTAACAGTATCAAAAATTGGGAACTTTAAAAGATGATTCAATCATGATATCTCCACCTTCATGAATAAATAATTCTGTTATAATGGGAGTGACTTGACTATCAAAGGATGAGTTCAGCCCCCTTTTAACTCTCTTGTCTTACATGTGTTCTTTCACTTCCATGGGATAGCCCTCACCAAACATGATGTGATGCTCTTGTACTTCCCAGTCTCTAGAACTGTAAGAAATATAATACTTTTTAAATAAATTACCCAGTCTGTGGTATTCTGTTATAGCAATAGAAAATGTGTTAAGGCAGTTTAAGAGAAAATTGATAGCCTAGATTAACTTAGGAGTAGATTCAGTTAGACCATCTAAAGGAAAAGTGAAAGCACTAACTTCAGACAGGCCTTTGTACATATCCTGTGAAGAAACACATAAGATAAAAGCATAATTGGCTACAAAAGTCATTTAATTCAAACTTATCAATTAATACATGAGAAAACTGAGGCTTAAAGAGGATGGACACTAGTTCAAGGGCACACAGTGACCAGCTCAAGTTATACAGGCCATTTGGAGCCTTAGTCTCCAAATTGCACTCATAAGAAGCCATAATGAAAATTCTTTTTAGGATTTTGTAATGTGGGCTAATCTTACTGGAGTTAGATGATATCTCAAGGTAGTTTTGATTTGCATTTCCCTGATGATTAGGGATAGTGAGCATTTTTTTCATGTGTCTGAAGGCTCTGTGCGCCTGTCTTCTTTAGAGAAGTTTCTCTTCATATATTTTGCCCATCCTAAGATGGGATCACTTGTTATTTTCTTGCTAATATGTTTGAGTTCTCTGTGGATTCTGGTTATTAAACCTTTGTCGGAGGCATAACCTGCAAATATTTTCTCCCATTCTGAGGGCTGTCTGCTTGCTATACTTACTATGGCCGACTGGAAGCAGCTTCCGAAAGAGGTTCCTGTCCAAAAGGAAAAATAACCTCCAGAAACTGCGCAATTACGCTGAAGACTGGGAGCCCAGCCCACAGAGAGAAGTGATAACTGCAGGTCACCTCTGCTGAGGCAAGCTGCGACTCCAAGAAAGCAAACTTCAGGTACAAAATTCATCTGAAAGGAAAAGTGTCCGTCCCCTTCCCCAAGAAAGCTGTGGGGTTTTTTGCTTTTCTGTTTCCTTTCTTTTCTCTCTCTCTCTCTTTTTTAATAACCAACTAATCAAGGATGTCAGTCTTCTCCCCAGGTTTAACTATACTCAGATGCATTTTAAAATTTCTCTTTGATAATAGATACCCTTTAAGATTTCCCAGAGTGGTAATCCAGGAGGAGCCTTACAAGGTTCACTTAAAGAGGGAATTTAAAATCCAGATTATCAAGACTGAGTGCTAACACAGTCAGCAGTGTAAGATCTGAACTTCGTTTCCATATCTCTCAGTCCAGATTGGTCTTCTAACTACAGATTTCGGGAAATGATATATTATCATTTTACAGAGCTTTTAGGGAAATACATATAATCACAATTCAGCCCAGCTATCATTAGGGATTTGTGAGAATTTCTTCCATAATTTAGTATCTGGGATGACTTCTTTCTTATAAAAATTCAATGACAACCTTTGTTACAAAATTAGTTTAGTGGTTTGCACAAAACTGTAAATATCTATGAAAAGAATAGCAAATATGTATCAGCTTATTTGGAGGTTGTGATACAGGCCAGTCTTGGCTGGTTGATTATTCCAAGCCCCTTTGATTATTCTTTCTTCATTTTGTTATTATTATTTCTCACTACAGACTTGGCAATAGCCCTCTGACATCAATCTGGCTGCTAGGATGGGAATTAAAAGCAGCTTCTCCATTAATAACATGAACACTGATTTGGACTTCTGAGTTTGGCAATGCAAAATGCCGTGTGGAATGAGACAGAAATCTTCTTAGTAGAGGGAAAACTGAAGCTTGATCCTGTAAGATGGGCATATGTACGGCCTTTGATATTAACAAGCTGTGAGACACTGGGCAGGTTGTTCCACCTCTCTGGGCCTCAGTCCTCACGTGCAAAATACTAGCTTGTGTTGCAGGAACAGTAATCAAAAAAATTTTTTTTTGATGTTTTATTTTTATTTATTTATTTTATTTTTTTGTTGTTGGGGATTCATTGAGGGTACAAAGAACCAGGGTACATTGATTGCATTTGTTAGGTAAAGTCCCTTTTATAATTGTGTTTCACCCACAAAAGGTGTGTCACACACCGAGACCTCCCCACTCCCTCCCTACTTCCCTCTCTCTCCTCTCCCCTCCCCACCCCATACTGTGTACTAGGTCATTAATTGTCCTCATATCAGAATTGAGTACATAGGATTCTTGCTTCTTCATTTGAGTGATGCTTTACTAAGAATAATGTGTTCCACTTTCATCCAGGTTAATATAAAAGATGTAAAGTCTCCATCTTTTTTAATGGCTGAATAGTATTCCATGGCATACATATACCACAGCTTGTTAATCCATTCCTGAGTTGGTGGGCATTTACGTTGTTCCCACGTTTTGGTGATCGTAATTGAGCTGCAATAAACAGTCAGTAATCAAAAATATTTATAAGTAAGAATTTGGTATGCCTAAGAAGAGCTCATTAAATTACAGATTTCCAGGTCATACCTTCAGAGATTCTGATTCTGTTGTCTGGGGTGGTTTATAATAATTTGCCTTTGAAGCAAGCAACTTGTCAGTTTGGTTGTATACGTGTGATCTATGGACATATTCCTAAACACTGGATGGCTAACCCAGCAATCCCTGGTCTGTGACTATGGTAGCAGTAATTACAATTATATCCTAGCTCATACTGTCTTCTTCAATCCAACCAAAAAAAACCCCACCACAAACAAAAAAAGAAAAAGAAAAAGAAAAACAACATGCAAAGACCATCAAGGGCCCCTGAATGATCATGCATTGCAGTATTATCTTAAGTAGGCAAACAAAATCGTAAAATATTACACTTGTAAAATCCAGACTTAGGGATGCTCAGAGGGGGAGGACAATGGATGTGTTGGCTTTATCTTGTCAGTTCATAAATCTCCACTTTGCTGGAATGCAGCCAATCTTGGAGACATTCCACAATGAAGTGTATCATTCTTGGAAGATTTCATTGTAGACTTAGATTTATGGCCTAGGGACACTTGGTTCATTCAGATAAGCTTCAAAGGCTCCCAAATGCTTGTCCAAACCTTTTTAACTTCACACCTCACTACTCTTTAGGAAGATTGAAACCTCCATGGTTGTGTGGGCAAATGAAGAGTCAGGTTTTGACCGTGACTCATACCTCAGGCTTTCAATGAGAGCTCTATCTTCATTCTCAGAGTCACCCTGCACTAGTTCAACCTATCCCACTCTCTTCTACCAATGCACAGCTGTAAGTTCTATCTGAGAATGTGATATTTGGTGTGGGGACTGAAGGGAGGTTGGACTCAGGAAACATCTTTATATGCATGGCAAATGTGAATGCAATCCCTAGTCAATGCACAGATATTCAACAATACAGGGCAGTCTAGTTGGCAGCTGGAGTATAAGGAACATCGCTTTTGACATAAGGAATTCTGCAATTAGAAGTGCCTTTCTTTTATCTCTACCCTCCCTCTCTTGTCTCTCTGTATTTCTTAGACCTATTTTGGATGAGTTTAATCTATTCTATAGAAAGAACCAGAAAATATGATTCTGTTTTCTTTTTTTCCTATTTGATGGCTTTCTTTCATTCATTATCAAGCCTTTCTTGAGTACCTACACTGTGTTGGGAAATAAGCTAGGTATAAGACACAGAGGAGCAAAGAAAAACACACATCAGTGCTGTACAAAAAGCAAAAAAGAAAAAGATGAGAAAGATAGAGTAATCTCTACCTACATACAGATTATAGTCAATTGGTAAAAACAAAGATTGATTACATATGGAAAAGTATAAAATTAATGTGGATACATAACAGGGACTCATTAGGTGTTAGATGCACGAATGAGTGAAGGAAACTAAAGTGTGAAGGGATCTTTATGCAAGAGTCTTGGAATACTTTTCACAAATGCTAACTAATAAACTCTTTAAATTCTTTGGAGCCTAAGTAGGAACTGGTATAGAAATCCCTTTTTCATTGAGAACTTAGGTTAGGTTTATAACTTGTAACTTTACAGCTTTAAAACTTCAGAGTTGCAAGACAAAAAGGTCATGTGAGTTTGAGGGCTGGAGAGTCTGAGCCACAGTCTCTACACTCTGTGCTATAAGAAGAAACAGAAGTCTTTCCATATCTTATGTTGGAGAGACATCATGAGGAGAGAGGCTTTGGAGAAAATGAACTCAGCATTCTGAATAAAGATTTTCCTTTCACTGACTTATAAAAACAATTGCTCTATCTAATCATCAGTGGAAGGGGCATTAGTCTCAGAATGGCCATTATAGTTTTTCTTTTTAATTTTTATTTATTTTGGGGGGTTAGTTTTTTTATTGTTTCAGGTTCATTGAAGGTACAAAGAGTTAGGTTATACTGATTGCATTTGTTAGGTAAAGTCCCTCTTATAATTGTGTCCTGCCCCTAAGAGGTGTGCCATACACTGTAACCCCTATCTCCCTCTCTCCTCCCCTCCTGCCCCCTTGTTCCCCTGCCCCCCACTTTAAATTGATTTGACTTTTTCTCTTATGAGGGTATGTATTAGATTGTCTAATGGCTTCATATTAAAATTGAATACATTGGATTCTTGCTTCTCCATTCTCGAGATACTTTACTAAGAAGAACATATTCCAACTCAATCCAGGTTAATAAAAAAAATGTAAAGACTCCATCTCTTTTAATGGCTGAATAGTATTCCATGGTACACATATACAACAGTTTCTTAATCCATTCCTAGATTGATGGGCATTTAGATTGTATCCAACCTTTTTGGAAGGAAGTATGGAGAATCCTCAAAGAACTCAAATTAGACCTCCCATTTGATTCTGCAATCCCATTAGTAGGGATCTACCCAGAAGAAAACAAATCATTTTATCATAAGGACATTTGCACTAGGCTGTTTATCACAGCTCATTTACAATCACCAAAATGTGGGAACAACCTAAATGCCCACCAACCCAGGAATGGATTAACAAGCTGTGACCATTACATTTTTAAGGCAGGATCCTTCAGTTTCCAGGGGCCTTAAGACTGGCTCATCTGGAGAAATAAAAGATTCGACTCAATAGTCCTTATCTTCTTGTCTGACTCATAAAATGATTTTGAAAATCATCTAATTTCCCCCTTTTTTTTACTAGTGTCATTCCCACTCATCAGTGGGATAATACTTGATCAAATCTGGGAAGAATCACTGCATCACCTTCTTACTGAAAGAACCACACCCACACACCTATAGACTCCTGTCCTCCTGTATCATTGCATTGGTTCTAGACAGTAATGGCTCACCAGGGACAATTCTATAGTACAATTTTAGAAGGTAAACTCTAAAATCATCCTATTTGTTTTCTGCTTAACATGGATCTAACTCCAAAAGGTGTTGATCTTTTTCCTGGAAGCATCAAACTAAACTTTTGAAACTGCAATGTTCTTATTTCTTATTGGGGGAAGATTTCCTAACCCTATTGAAAAGGATGCCTTGAGTAAATGCCCTTTGACTAAATGGGGGTGATGTGTGTGTGATGGGAGCTCCAAATCTTGGAGGTCACAACTCCTCAATTTCCTTGTAAAGTTCCCTGTTTAAGTGATGCCTAATGAGTACATGCCTTTTGTTCTATCACCTTATTTGTTGTTAATACAGTCAACATTTGAATTATTTCTGTGTGCCAGGAAATCTTTGGCTAAATTCTCTAAGTATATCTCATTTAATCCTCATAGCAAACCTACGAGGCAGGTGTTGGTAACCACATGGACGCTGAAGCTCAGGGATGTCAGGTAACTTTCCTGAGATCACTGAGCTAGAAAATGATAAAGTTGGGATTTAAACCTTTGTCGTTTGGGAAATTGTGTGTGCTTTCCCAAACTGGCTTGTGCTTTTCCATGTACCGTATTTATTTTCCACTGAATGAATATTTATTGAGTATTTCCTGTTTTACAGATAGGATGCTATTTCACTATCTTTATAAAGGCAATCCACCTCAGTATTTACCAAGCTCTAGAGCACTTGATAGAATTCTTTGGTTAACTTAACTCTCTGTAGGCAATTTAAAGATTAAAGTATTTTAAACAGAGGAATGACATAATCAGATTAGCATTTTAGAAATACAACTCTGCATATAGAGAGTCAAATAGAGAATGAATAAGGGGGGAGGGGAATAGAAGTCCAGTGAGAGCTTGAAGTAAACCTGTGATAATGGAGAGATTAGGAAGGTATTAAGAACATGGAAGCTATAGTTCTTAATCTCTAAGTAGATGTTGGGGTTGAGGGAGAAAAAAAGGAGGAAGAAATTGAGGGTTACACTCCAAATTTCTTGGGTATTTGAGTATACCATTCACTTAAATGAAAGTCACAGAAGGGGCAGGTATGAGGGACAAAGGATATTTGAGATTTGGCTTGGATGAGTCCCACATTCTTTGACCTCTAATAAACACTGTTCTCTGAACAGGTGACAAGTAATTATTATTTATTCTGGTAAAATGCCTATGTCTCTGTTTCTCCCTTCCCTCCCCCACTTTTTTTTTTTTTGAGACAGAGTCTCACTCTGTTGCCCTGACTAGAGTGCTGTGGCATCATAGCTCACAGCAACCTCAAATGCTTGGGCTTGAGCATCCTCTTGCCTCAACCTCTAAAGTAGCTAGGATTACAGGTGCTTACCACAATGCCTGGTTAGTTTTTCTGTTGTTCGGGCTGGCCTTGAAGCCCTGAGCTCAGGCAATCCACCCACCTTGGCCTCCCAGAGTGGTAGAATTACAGGCATGATCCCCTATGCCCGGCCTATATCTTTGTTTTTAAATGAGCCATGCAGCTCATGGTTTATTTAGTGCTGTAATTTGATGCCTGGAGACAACTTCCAGGAGGAAGTCTTGGCACAGACAGCCAACTTGATTGTTATGTCTTTTTTATCATCAATTCATTTACTTACCTATCTTGGTTAATTATTGCCTAAAGCAACTATCATATGTGTTTGCGTTCAGGACTTGATGGGTTTTGCTTATTGTCTAGCCTGGAATGCAGTGGCATCATCATAGCTCACAGCAAACTGAAACACCTGACTTCACACAGCCTTCCTACCTTAGGCCCCACAGGAGCTCAGACTATAGCTGAGCTGACCACAGTGCCCAGATAATTTTTTAATTTTTTTGTAGAGATAGTGTCTTGCTATGTTTCTCAGGCTGGTTTCAAGCTCCTGGCCTTAAGCAATCCTCCTGCCCCTGCCTCCCAAAGTGGTAGGATTATAGGCACCTGGCCTAGGATGTCAAAAATTTAAAACAAAGAAATAAAACAGATCCCCAAGGTGAGTAGAAATTAGGAACTCCTAACCAATTACATAAAATGACTCACACGAAATAGTTTTGCTATTGCTATGTTCAAGCAAATTCTGGGTGTTTAAACTGGACTAACCATCCATCCATCAGACAATATAAAAGAAACTCAGGCTTTCTAGTTAGATTTAAAAAATCTGTTTTGGATCCTCTTGCATTGTCACTACCATGATCTTGGTCCCTGCTTTTTTTTTTTTTTTTTTTTTTTTTTGTAGAGACAGAGTCTCACTTTATCGCCCTCGGTAGAGTGCTGTGGCATCACACACCTCACAGCAACCTCCAAATCCTGGGCTTAGGCAATGCTTTTGCCTCAGCCTCCCGAGTAGCTGGGACCACAGGTGCTCACCACAATGCCCGGCTATTTTTTTTGTTGTTGTTGTTGCAGTTCGGCTGGGGCTGGGTTTGAACCTGCCACCCTCAGTACATGGGGCCAGCACCTTACTTACTGAGCCACAGGCACTGCCCATTGGTTCTTGCTTTTTTATAGCATCTTCAGTGTTTCTTTGGCTTCCTTGGGCTGAATGTCTATCTTTGAACACAATAGCATCAGACCTTTGGTGCTCAGGATTTTAAAGGCCTTCCTAATCCTTGAAATTCTCTCATTTATGGTTGGCTCTTTTGGACAACCATCACATATGATCCAGGTCTGGATCCTGGTCCTCTTTACTTACGAACTGGCTTCTGACTAAAACCTTATGTAGACTTACTCTATCCATCCTCTCAACACCTAGAAACACAATTTTTCTCTCTCAAATTTTTTTTATTTAGTTATTTTTGATTTAGAAAATAAGCTTCTCTGTCCCCAGAAGCTTATTTTCTATATCACTCAGCCTTTCTACATACAGCCAGCCATTCCTGGCCAATTTGTTTCTCGCTGACATATTATGTTTACTTACTTGGTGTGGAAAAAAATCATAATAACCAGTTTGGAAGGTCCTGGATGAAACACAAAATCCAAAAATTCATGCTAAGTTGTTAACCAAAAATTGCTACTGTTGAAACTATCTGTCAAAGAACCAATTCTCCTTTAAACGTTAATTACAATAGACAGACTTTTGGGTAGAACACTCTTCTGGGAGATAAAAGGACTTAGTAGTATGAGTCAGCCAGGAAAACATCCTATTCTTTCCACACAGATGGAGTCAGGCACACATTTGCAAGATGGACAAGCAGAGAGCTGAGATTTTGACAGAGGGAAGTAGGGCCACTGACCTATCTTATCTGGCTTATTACCTAAGTAATTGAACTTTTCTTTTCATTCCATTTCCATCATTGGACAGACCAATAGCTTTATCTGTCTTTGGGGAGACAAAGCAGATCTTTATTACATGGAAGTGTAAACTCAAATGTTCACTGAGGGGAATGACCTTCCTTTTAATAGTCTCATCAATAACTATGTTGAGAGACCAGCCAAAGTACTAGAACCTAATTAGAAATCTCTTCTGACTATCATAACATTCAGGTATTTTTTAGTAAATGGATCTGAGTTTCTGTCTAACTTCCATTCTCCATATCAAAGGTATCATTTGAGAAAGCAGAAATTAAAATATATTAGTCCATATAGTGGCAACGTATTTTAAAAGTTCATTTCACTGAGCACCAGTTCTATGGGAGATTAATAGGCATTAATAAAAAATTTAAAAGTTTTAGATTCTCAAGGCAAATTTATGTATGACAATAGAAGTTAAACTGTTTTCTCTATTGCAGGAGCTCTCAGAGCCTTTGAAATGCACATCACTAGGGTGAGGTAAACCAGTTGTGGAGGACACAACATTTAAGAAGGTCCTCATTCTCAGGGAATTTCAAGTGGAGGGTTGTCACCTACATAAAACTGAGATGGACTTATTTCTTAAATTTTTTATCCTATATACCCATTATACTGGGAGTAATCTTCAAGAATAGGGCATAATTTACAATCTTCTCCAACTCATTTGGCCAAAAAGTGAACTTGTATGTGTTAATTCCTTTGCATTTAGGTAAAACTTGTCATGGGATTATTGCCTTATGGAAAGATTTTTGAGAAATAATTTTTTTTTCACTTGTTCAGTTAATATTATTTTTTGTTGTATCTACCATGTACAAATAATGGCAAACCTTTGGGGATACAGTCTTTCTTTAAAATTTTGGAAAATGTAAGAAAGATCAGTCTAAATAAATCGATCATACAGTTTAGTAAGTGCCATGTTAAAGGCGCATTTAATGTGGAATACCGTGGGATTGAAGTACATGGCATCTGACAGAGCCAGGAATTTGAGGAAAGACAGTGAACGATTTGCAGTGGAGCTAAGTAGGGAAGCTGAGTTTTGGAGGATGAATGGAATTAAGCCTGAAGTATGAGAGGATGTTTAGGTGTTCCCTGTAGAAGGAATAGCATGTGTGTCCTGTGGATACGGAAGTATGAGAACCCACAGTGTGTCTGGGGCACTGCTCAGTGTTGGTCATGCCTGCTGAGATGGAGCCATGGAGAGGAAGACAACCTTCACTAAAATCAACTAGCTCTAAAGGAAAGATGCTCTCACAGGGGTGTCTGGACGGTGGCCTGTGGGTTGCATATGAATCATGTGAGGACATTTTTGCTTGTCTGGAGGCAGACATCGTGAAAATTATGCAGGGATCTTTTTTTTGTTCACCAGCTTTTGTTAGTGTTTGCATATGTAATGTGTGGCACAAGACAACTAACTCTTCCACTGTGGCACAGAGAAACCAAAAATGTGGACACCCTTGCTAGGGGGTTGGTAAGAGTGGAGAATTGAGAGCAAGGACATGGGTAATGTAGAGTTGTATGAATGCATGTTTATTAACATACAAACGTCCTCCATAGATGAAAGGGTGGCCAGAAGAGCATCGGACACACACAATAAGAACCAATAGAACTAGGGAGAAGATGAAACTCCTTACTTTAAAATCCTTAAAGGCCTCTGCCTACTTCCTTAGCTCACTTCTGCCCCTCATGTCCTTCCCACTCTCAGGACTTTAACCACACAGCCATTTTTTCCTATTCCCTTGAGTGTCAGGGCCTTGCATGTGCCGTTCCTTCTTCTCAGAATGTTTTCTCTTCAATTTTTTTCTAGATATCTCTCCTCAAATTTCAGGTACCAACCCAACTGCACTTTTCTCAAGTACTCAGGCTATATCTAACTTGTTAAAAACTTTCCTTTCTCTTTGTACTTTTCCTTCATGGTACATTTGGGATTAATTTCTATCCCCCAACACCCTACAAGCTTGTTCCACGGGGCAACAAATACTTCCATTTCACTTACTATTTTATTTTCAAAAGCTATCAGAGAACTTTGCATATTTTAGGTGCTTAATAAATGTTTTCCAAATGCATTGCAGAGTTGGGTTGCTATCAAGCAAATATTTGTGCTCCCCTTACACAGGTACCAACCCCTGATGGATGGTACATTTGTGCTCACCTTACAGTGTACCAACCACTGATGGATGGTGCATTTCTCAGCCATATGGCTAGTTACCATCGAAGAAATGTGATGCCTCGTACCTCTGAATTGAAGTTGTTAAGCATGTGGTATACTTTTTCCACTCTCTTTTCCTAGTGTGGGACTTGTTTAGCAGATGGCGGGATGATGAAGGCACAAGGTAAATGAAGGCTAGATCCCTGAATCAATTTGTGAAGACTGCCCACGGAAAAAGGCAATTAGATCTTCCTTGACTGAGAAATAAAACCATTTTACTAGGCCATTGAGAATTCAGTTTTTTAAAAATACATGTTAATATATATAAAGGAATGAATAAAAGATTAAAACACGGTCCACATGTATTGGGACAGAGCTTGCTCTCTAGCCCATATTAGTTAAGAATTTTCAACAACAGTTAAGGAAAAGTAGCTTTTAATATAATAGAAAAATAGTAGAAACTTTATTACTATTTTACCTTTTTGTTCAGGTTAACTCTATAGTTAAAGGAGTGTAGCTTTCATTCCAGACAATGAGTTTAATTCTTCTCCCCTCATCTGGTTGATTTAAGAGCCTGCCCCGGACTGTTAGAAATGAGCTCCTGAGCTGCATAAACAACATTCAACTTTTAGAATCAAAATTTTCATGCTCAGAATAAATGAAACTTGGTTTAAATAACTCTTATAGGAACAGAATTTTATCAAGGTTTGTTCTGTTTGAGTGTACATTATTCTAGTGCAATACTTCCATTAAACTAACTTCCATCCCTTCTTTACTTTTTCTTCCCCTCATGAGTATTTTTTGAAAAATGGCCATGGCCATTTACTGTGCTTGTCACTGGAGGTAAAGTGAAGAGTGAGGAAGTCATGGCTTCTGCCTCACAGAACCTACAACTAGCAAGAAAGATAGATGATTAACCGAACAATTACAATCAAGCATGATAAACACTATAATATTTTACAGAGTGCTCAGGGTGCCTAGGAACACTTTGCAGGGTCAGAGTGGTCCATATGTTTTCATTATCAATATGCTCCCCCCATGTCACACAGGATCCCTTTACCATTTGGGGGCGCACCAGAGTTCCTACTTTGTTTTCTCTCTCAACACTCAGTACCTACGCCTCTTTGTTGGAGAACAGTCCTGAGGCTCCTAGATTGTTCTTAAATGTGTTGTACTGGAAGTGCTTGGGGAAGCCCTTAACCAGTGGCTAACCCACACTAAGGTCTATATGTTGTCCTTGATTCAAACAACTCTGAGATGTGATTATACTGTTTTCAGATATCCCTAGCAGGACTGAGCCAAAACTTCCCTTCTTGAGATTTTGCTTAATACCTAACCTTCCCTTTGCCTCCTGCTCTCTGGCCCTAATTTCCCACGCTCCTATCTATTATTCCTGGGAACACTTTCATATGAATCCTTGTCTCAGGGTGGCTTCTGGAGGGCCCAACCTAAGATAGAGATCTTACTTGGTCTAGAAAGTAAGGGAAAACTTCCTGGAAGATATGCTACATAAAATGTTGACTGACAGAGGAGCAGAGCCACCCAAGTAAATGGGGAGTGGATAGAAACAGGAGTGTTCTAAGCAGGTGGGTAGCACATTCAAAGACTTTTCCTAGAGAGACCACAGTTGGCAAGCTACATCTCCTGAATCCATCTAATTTTTCCATTTTAGAAAATTTTATGGTGAGTTCACATTTCCTTTAAGTTCTACATCTGTGATATAAAATTCCTGTTTTCTCATAATCAGCATTTATTAAAAACAAAACACATACAAAAATCTGCTTATTCCTCCGTTTACTGATAGAGTCATTGCCTATAACAATGTAAATAATGCATTGGCACAAAGGAGAATGGGATAGCCCATTACACTTAGTGATAGAAATTATCTTTGGTAAAGAAGGTTGATGTTCATCAATACTGATGTAGCTGTGTCATCAATAGCTGAGCGCTAAGGACCATTAATTTCAGTATTCTTTGCCATACTGTTATCTATAATAAAGCCCAAGAGTGACATGTAATTAACTCTGTAACTGATTGACAAAGTAAATTTTAGGGTAATCAATCATAATGTATAAATATCTCTCATTGGCCTGAATGTGGGATGTGAAGGTTGACTTGCAATGTTTTAGCACTTACCTATCTAGATTATTGCTCTGGGCTATTGTGAGGCCCACTATTTATAAGGACTTTATCTTAGAGCTAGATTTAAACATGGTTGCTTCCCCTTTATATTCAGTCCAATCTTATCGTCTAGTGTGATCTCTAAACTATGCCCTTTGTCAGGGTAACAGGTCAGAGGAAGTCTCAGTTCCCCTTTATCTAGAATGGCTTTTTTTTAGGTTTTCTCCACTCATGATTTTTTTCCCTCTGTCCTCTAGTTCCTGCTTTCACTTAGCTTTCCTTCTGCCATTTGCCTTTGAAACTATCAATTTACACTCTTCTGCACTAGCCTCCTCTTTCTAAGGAAGACTGAGACAACAGTTGTGATTCATTTCAGAGAGAAAAATGGCTAATGGAAAGATGCAATATCCGCATTAGTGTGAGATTCTTTTGTGTGAATATTGAAGCTACTGTGTAATATTCTAACATGGTTGCCTATGAAAATTAGGTGGGGTCTTCCCTGAAGTGGGGAGGCTGTGTTTCAAGTGTCTCTCCTGGAAAAGGAGTCAGGTCCTTAGAGTGGTGACAGAGAATTCTATGCCTTTCTTTTGGTATCTCTCTCTTAGGTCTAGACTATGGTGGCAAATACCTGGAATAGGCATTATAATTCATCCCCCACCTCACTCCTCCCTGCCCATCTTCTTATCCTCATCCATGGCAGACATCACCAATCCAATAAATACTCTCCTTATTGAGCTTGGGTAAAACCTCAGACTCCTCTGAAGTCCAGCATTCCAGTCAGTCATTGTCTGTTCACCAGAGTTGGAATATAAGATTAAAACCTACCTTCTATTGTTGGTCTCTTGACTTTCTGATGAGTCAAGATGCATATATGTTAGAACACACCGATGGTAGTAATGGTGCTAGGAGGGAATAAACTATCCAAAATGCCGATATCTACTGGGGCAGCAATGTAAGCCTTGGAGAGTGAGTCACATCTTGGTAATCCAATCACTACACCTTCATGCTATTGCTGGGTTCATTTTCTCTTTGTTCTCTCTTGTCTTTTAGGAACTTTTTGTTTGAATGCTTTCATCTTGTCACACCTGGGCCACAGAGTACCCAGAGCTTTCTAAGATTGGGTTAGAGTTAATGGGAAGGTGGGTTACCTTGAAAACAGAGGACATCTTAGCCGGATAATTAGTGAATACTCCTAAGAAGTTTAGTTCCTACAGTTCAGCTGCTTTTTCTTATTTTGAGATTCTTTCTTCAATTGACAAACCTTAGTAAGGCTGAGTGCTATTTTACTAAAGAAGGTAGCTCTTCTTTTCGCTATCTTGCAAAGACTATCAAGAACTCATAATGGGGTAGCAAGGAACTACTTCATTCATAGTGATTACCATCCTATCTCTTTTCCTCCCATCTCTATTTTCCACAAAGCCATATATTTTCCATGTCAAGTCCCAGTTTTATGTGTAACTAAAGCCACATGATCAGGTAGCAAATATCAAAGTCTACTGATGACTGGAAACCCCAAGATCCCATGGATAGAATGGCAATTTCCTCAGCATGAGTTCCTAAGAGAGCCACAGGAATTTTGCCATCTTTTACTTCTGTTTTTACACAGAAGCTTAACTTTAAGAAGCTTTCTGGAGCTTTGATCTAAGAAGAGAAACAAATTGGCAAACATGAACCTTGAAAAATGTTGTTCCTATTTGCAAACAGTAACCTGGCAAGTGGGTGCATGCTTTGTAAACCTAAGCATCGGTTTCACATGTGAGTAAGAAGGGACTTTATAAGCAACCTTTAGGCAGCTGCTCTTGGAGTCTATAGCTTGTTGTGTAATCTAGTTCAACTGAAAGATTTGGATATATGATCACCTCTAAACAGATAACCACTCGTCTCTGTTTTTCTGGTCATGTACAAATTATTTATTTAGCAGGTTCTTCCTAGGTTCACTAATTAAAGGCATCAAACTTGTTCTTTTTGACTTGAGTCAGGATTCTAAAAAAGTCAGAATTCTTTAAAGCCCAAACATCATCCCAACCAAAATCAAGGGGGTATGAAGGCAAAACATTTGAGATATATTTGTAAACTTAAAGTTTCTGTGGCTTGGCATCTGACCTGGTGGCTGGCCTGGCACTTGTTCGTGTTCCTCATCAGCCCATCATAGAGATACATGGATCCACTTTGATTCAAATTATTTGTCTTTGGGATTTTATTGGTTTCATAGGCCACGTCAGTGGTAAGGGGTAGATCAACAGGCACAGGAATAAAAGACAGAGAAACTCACTGTGAAGGTATGGAATCCATTCTGTACATGCCTATACTCTTTCATTATTCTTTCATTCAGCCCAATAACATGCCCCCAACATGTGCTCGGTAGGGTGTCAGGAAGCATGCTATATACAAATGAGTTTAAATGCACAGTCATTGCCTTTAAGAAACTTGCCATCTAGTAGGAAAGACAAACATATACAGGAAGTAACCTAGAAGTGAAGCTGTGTGGTAACTTCTCAGGAACTGCAGGGAAAGGTTCGGGTGAAAGCAATGGAGAAGAGGGACTTGTTCTGTGTCCTCACTGGACATAAAAACAGGGACTGAAGCTTATTTGTCTCTATAACTTGTGCCAAGAAAATGTAGGTGTTTAATAAATGCTTAATGAATGTAATTGAGAGGGAATAGAGAAGATTTCCTGGAGGAAAATCTTCAGATTTCTGAAGCAGATCTGAAAGAAAATGTGGAGTTTGGGCTGACTCCACAGAGAGGAAGCAGGAGGAAATCCTAGGAAGGAAACTGAAGGGAAGTTAGAAGTGGGGTGGGGGAAGCCTGCTGGAGCAGAAGGGCAGGACAGAGAATGGTGAAAGAGAACCAGCGTATGTACACTGATGGCTTTTACCCCTGGCTGGGGTTTCCTCACATTGGGCCCTCGCTCATAAGTCACCAGAGATACACTACAGCCTCTTGTTCCTGACCAAGTTATGGAAGTGCTGCATTGTTTCCTGGGATCTTGTGAAGCTCACACAAGTATCTTTAGATCACTGTTCACAAACTTTAGTCTGCACACAAACCACCTGGAGAGCTTGTTTTGGGGCCCCAGCCACAAAGTTTAGGATTCAGCAAGTTGGGAGGAAGGTTTGAGAAACTGCATTTTGAATAAGTTCTCAGGTGACATGTATTTGCCCTAGGACCATAGTTTGAAACCTACCATTTAAATAAATAGCAGTTTTGTTCCTTTCATATTTGTACCATTTCCCAAGACTTGGAGAAAATCAAATGTCATAAAAATGAAATGACCGTGATGAGCAAACCCTTCAAAAATGTTTGCTGAGGGCAGCTGATTCACAGATGCTGGTGTCAGGTGATATAAAATGATTTCTGGAATAAAACTACATTAGTTTCTAATTTATAAGTGATTATAGGCCCAGTGCCCATAGCACAGTGGTTATGGTGCCGGCCACATACACCCAGGCTGGCAGGTTCAAACCAGCCCAGGCCAGCTAAACAACAACTGCAACAAAAAATAGCTAGGCGTTGTGGCAGGTGCCTGTAGTCTCAGCTACTTGGGAGGCTAAGGCAAGAAAATAGCTTAAGCCTAAGAGTTTGAGGTTGCTGTGGGCTGTGACGCCACAGCACTCTACCAAGGGTGATATAGTGAGACTCTGTCTCCAAATAAATAAATAAATAATTATACTTTGAATGTTCTATTATTAATTGGGTGTTTCAAATTTAAAATATTATTTTCCTCAGAGAAACAACGTTATTAATAGAATTTGGCCACCAACTCACACAAAATCCCAAGTCACCTTTTCTAAAGCACTCAGTTATGCAATAGATAATCACAGAAAATAACACCATAGCTGTACCCCTATTTAGCCGTACTGGTAAATCAAATATGACCTTGAATGTGTGTGCTTCACTCTATACAATGGCTGATCCCTAGAAGTTATGTAAACACTAAACTTTGGTAAATTAAATTGCATTCAGATGCATTAAGACCCTCACTGGTTGAAGGATTCTTAATCTACTTGGGAGGCTGAGGCAAGAGAATCGCCTAAGCCCAAGAGCTGGAGGTTGCTGTGAGCTGTAACTCCATGGCACTCTACCGAGGGTGACAGAGTGAGACTCTGTCTCTACAAAAAAAAAAAAAAAAAAATAGAGCAGTGACTAGCATAGGATAGGATGAATTGTAAAATAATGAAATGGTACCTAAAAGTGTTCTTAAAGCTTTCTTCATGTGCTTAAGTTGGGATTTGCCTACCATAGTATTTTAACAGGAGAGGAAATTTGGTTTATACATCTCAGGCTGCATGACAGCCCTTACTTAGTTTAAACCCTTTACTGGGCCGGCTAGGCCTCAGAACACCTGCTATTCTCAGAGTCCCCTTCTGAGGAGTTCTCTCCCTGTAAATTGCCACACTGGTGCCTCGTGCCCATGTTCTGTTGGCCACAGATGAAAGACAAGAAGTGGGCACATTGTCTAAAACAGTCAAGCTATAGGTTGGCCAGAGGTTAGAACCTCTGTGACGTGGCATGGACAACAAAGACTAACTGAACCAATCTGAACTTGAGAACTTGAAAACAGAATGAAGCACCTAATTGGGGAGCAGGAGTGAAGGATACGGTGAGATAGTGACTTGTCATAATGGTGGAATATGAGAATAAATACTTGCGAACCCCTTTTGCTCAGGTTGACCAGATAACCCAGGTGACCCCAAATGTTAGGACTTCTCAAAATTCTGAGTGGTTTACTCAAAGTATTTAATAAGCTCTGTGTGATCTGGCTATTCAGCCCTTTCTGAACTCCTAGGAGTGTGGCCAAATTCCCTATCCTCCCCCCTTTTCAGTTGAATTCTTTTTTTTTTTTTTTTGGCCCAGGCTAGGTTTGAACCTGCCACCTCTAGCATATGAGGCCGGTGCCCTACAGGCGCCACCCAAGGTGAATTCTTACATAATCCTCCCAAACCAGAGATAATCCAAATTCCTTGTAATAAATATAAACGGCCTAGGGCCAGACTTGGCACACAGCTGACGTTGCTCAGTATCTTCACTCTCCAATCTTCATGTCAGATTGTTGGCTCAGGTTTTCTAGGTGCAGAATTGGGATAATATTTCTCTCCTCCCCTTCTGTTCCCTTCCAACTGATGGATCAATAAGGTAAAATTGCACAGCTTTGAATTCATTAGAACTGAAGGCACATAAAAATGCAAGGAATTAAGGAACAGACAGAACATAAAAGAAAAAAAGAAGAGTGAAAGTCGGAGAGATCAGCCCTCACCACAAAGGAAGGCTCAAAGCATTTGATGAGCCGCATTTATAAATAATTAGCTCTGCCAATCTCTGCAGGGCTTTGGCCAAATGGTCCAGGCTCACCAGGGATAATGGGGGCCAGGAACATGCTGGTAACAAGTTTGGCTGTAATACAAAGCAGAGGACAATACGCTCCAGATACTCACTTGTGTGATGTGATGTAGATTTATAGGACCTGAACACTGTTCAGGGGATGCCCTGAGGAGGCTGGTATTCTTTGATTCATTCAGTGGGAAGTACTCACCATGCCTCGTCAACATTTGGTCATAGAAACCATAGTATCTTAAGTTCAATAGTCATGTGGGGATCATTCCACTCTGGCCTTCTAATTTTCAGATAAGGAAACTGAGGTGAGAGGGGAAACCGCTTAACAAACACCACACAATTTATTCATGATAGTATTGCTTTCAAAGCCTTGCTCTACCTGCTCTTAGCTCAGAGGCAGTAAAAACTTCATCTCACTGACCTATTCAATCGTTTGTTCTGTGGGGCTTTTTGGGGGGTGGGGGGCAGGAACACTGTGTTAAGATGTGGAACTCTTTTTTTTTTTGGCGGGGGGGCCGCGTTGGAACCCGCCACCTCCAGTATATGGGGCCAGCGCCCTACTCCTTTGAGCCACGGGCGCCGCCCGAGATGTGGAACTCTTTATAACAGCTCCAGTGCTCTCCTATACAAGTAGCTTGTCTCATTTGAATCCTCTCAGCAACGCTTTCTCAACAACCCAGGAAGAGAGAGGCAGAGTTATTTTCATTTTATAGATGACGCTAAAGCTCAGAGAGATGAGGCCACATTTTGGAAATCCAAATACTCTAACTTCTAATCCACATGACTTTCCAATGAACAATTCACTTAAAAACAATGTGTAGACTAAATTTTGCAATACAAATGCTAGTTTTTATCATACGACCACATTCCCTGGAAGATAGCAAAGTTCTTTTCTTAAGGACAACGTCTTCTTTGTACCTTCAGTTTTCTGCACATTTTTCAATTACAGGAATATGCCTCAACTTAAGTCAGAATTTCCATTGGCTTACAAATGGAGTCCCTTCAAATGGTGGTAACTTTCTTTGATTCCCAACAAACTATTTTCTCCATGGAGTTAAAGGCTTTCATTTTAAGTTTTTGCTTGATCACACTGACCACCCCTTCAGAAGCTTCTGTTTGACACCAACATTAACCTACGCCACTCAAGCCATTTTTATTCTATTATACATACTCCATTTCCTGGACTGTGTTAAATGGTAAAGATATCACATATAGTCAATGAGACAGGGTACCTGTTTTCTAGGAGTTATGATAATTTAGTGTGTGTGAGGAGATGAGGTCAGAGTGTGAAAGACATCACTTTGGAGTTGGGTACATACCTATTGAAGATATAGGGAATTTCTCAAGGGATCAGTAATAGGAGTAGTTGGCTGCCTAGCCAGGGTGGGGAGAAAGCATACTGGGATGGTTTGGGAGGGCAGAGGCAGCTCTAAAAGCATAAAGAGGAATGGCACTAAAGACACACCAAACATTTTTTAAACTTAGTTTTAGTTGACAAATAATAATTGGGTATATTTAGGAGGTGCAAAGTGATATTTTATCTATGTATACATTGTAGAAAAATTCAGCCAAGCTAATTAACACATTCATCACCTCATCTACTTACAGTTTTTTTGTGTATGGTAAGAATGTTAAAAATCTATTCTTTTAGCCATTTTGAAATATACAACACATTATTATTATTAACTGTGGACACAACTCATTTCCTTGCTTACTATCCAATATATTTCTGAGAACTATCTTAGTTCTTTGGTTTTCTACTGTATCTGGGCTTTGTTGTAGCATTTCTAGGATATTCTTGGAAAGGAAGTACAATTAAAGCAGAATGCATTTTCTCTGCATTTGCTCTGAGTCTCCAGAAACCTCTTCCACTGCCACTAGATATTAGGTGTCCAAGCCTGGAATGTTTGTTAAAAAAGATATTTTTCAATGCCTGGAATATCCTTCAAAGCCATGTGTATTCATAGGATATCCTTTTTGGGGGGTGGGGAGAGCAGAAGTCCCTATCTCCAAGGAGGGAAGCAGCATTAGCCTATGACCTCCATCTGATTGAGCAATAGAGTGTGGTTCTTAACTAAGGTGTGACCCAGGATTTAAGGTGTGACCCAGGATTTAAGCACCATCTGCATTCAGGGAACTGTTAGTCTGAGGTTGCTGCAGGTTTCATGAGCTGCCTATGGAATGGGAGGAAAATGAGCTAGTCAACCAGGGAGTGCTTGCAAGAAAGCAATTGTTGGGGAAGCCAGTGTTATTGTAGGTAAAATAGGCAGACAGATGAAGGAGATGCGGGCAGAAGACCTTTGGAAAGAACATCCTAAGAGCACTGGAGACTCTTATGTCCTCAGTATGGGGTATGAAGTCCTACAGTATGAGTCTCACCATAAATTACCACCCTCCTCCTTGCTCATCCTGCTTCATATATGGGGTGGTCTCCTCTCCCTTCCTCGGATTTGTGTAGAATGCACCTAACTCAGAGACTATTCTTGTGTTTGCTCTGCCAAAACCCTTTTCTCACAGGTTTTGGCATGGCTTGCTTGTTTCTCTCCTGGTTTTTCCTTGTATATTGCCTTCTTAAGGGACCTTCCTTGACCATCTTATTGAAAATTGCTCTCTCTTCTCTGCTTCCTTTATTTCTCTTGTTTGCCTTATTTTTCTTTTCACCATCCGACATACCACATATTCTGCTTAATTATTTGTTTCTGTCTATCCCTCTTGCTAGAATTCAAGAACCATGAAGGGAAGAGATTTTTTTTGTCTGTTTTACTAACTGCTGTATCCTCAGTGTTTATAAAAATGCCTGATCTTAGTAAGTGCCCAATAAAAATTTGCTTATGTAAAAAAGAAACGAAGGAAGGAGGAAAGAAAAAAGAAAGAAAGGCAGTGCTCACTTTCCCATGGTAAGAGAGATTGACAAGGGGATTTTGTGAAATATTTTATAGAACCATTGATTTCTGTCTACCTTGTCTTTAGGACCCCTCACTAAAGAGGAGCTCGGTCAATTGATTTCTACTCTCCTACCTCATTTTCTTATCCATTTGTGTTAGAGATTAATATGTTAAGGACTGTCAAAAAGTCTGCAAGGGTGAAAATGGCGATGGAGAGTGAAAGAAAGAACAATGGAAAGAAGGGGAAACAAAGGAAAGGACAGAGGGTATCATAGAAAGAGAACTGGGAACAATTTTGGGTTTAAGTTGCAGTTCTGCCACTCACCAGTGGTGTGACCTTAAACTAGTCATGTTGTTTCTCTGGATCTCAGTTTCCTCAATGATAAAATGAGCCATGGTGGCCTATGTCAGATGAGGCTCTTATAGGCACTGTGCTTCTCCTTTCCCTTTATAATCTCAACAGTGTGCATCAACAACCCTTCATGGAGCTCTTACTCCTTGAGCTTGGACATGACCCAGATTATGACTCAACATGGCAGTGCAGTTTAGCCCACTGTTACTGGCTCATAACTCTCACAGTTGAGATGACTTCATTGCTGGCCTTGGTTTAGATTAACTCACAGTTGACTTCCAGTTTATTGAGTTTATTACACTTCAAAGTTTCAGATATGAGGTATTGAAAAATGAGATAGTAACTTGATGTACATGAAGGTGGAGAGTAGAAAAAGAGGGGGAAAAGAGAATCAAAACGAGGTAAGTTGGGATAGATATTTCCTAAGAGTTGTGTAAACAGGTTAACAGTGCTGAAAGCCACTAAACTTATATATGTTGTGATGCTGCTTTTAGGAGATGGCTGAAAGATAGGACATGGTGGTAGTGCAATGATTCTCAAACAGGGTGTGTCTGAATAATCTAAGCTTTTTTGTTTTTTTTTTTTTGAGACAAAGTCTCACTCTATTGCCCTGGGTAGAGTTTTGTGGCATCATAGCTCAGAGCAACCTTAAACTCTTGGGCTTGAACAATCCTCTTGCCTTATTCTCCTAAGTAGCTGGGACTACAGGCACCCACTACAACACCCAGCTAGTTTTTTTAGAGATAGGGTCTCGCTCTTGCTAAAGGTGGTCTCCAACTCCTGAGCTCAAGCAGTCCACTTGCCTCATTCTCCCAGAGTGCTAGGATTATAGGCCGGGAGCATCTAAGCCAGTGGTTCTCAACCTTCCTAATGCTACAACCCTTTATTTTTTTATTTTTTTATTTTTGTAGAGACAGAGTCTCACTTTATCACCCTCAGTAGAGTGCCATGGCGTCATACAGCTCACAGCAACCTCCAACTCCTGGCCTTAGGTGATTCTCTTGCCTCAGCTTCCCAAGTAGCTGGGACTACAGGCGCTCACCACAACGCCCAGCTATTTTTCTATTTTGCAGTTTGGCTGAGGCTGGGTTTGACCCTGCCACCTTTGGTATATGGGGCCAGCGCCCTACTTGATGAGCCACAGGCACTGCCCATGCTGCGGCCCTTTAATACAGATCCTATGGGTCGCGATCCACAGGTTGAGAACTGCTGATCTAAGCTTTTAAAATGCAGAAATGCAAATCAAAACTACCTTGAGATATCATATAACGCCAGTAAGATTAGCCCACATGATGAAATCCCAAAACCAGAGATGTTGGCGTGGATGTGGAGAAAAGGGAACACTTCTGCATTGCTGGTGGGATTGCAAACTAATACATCCGCTTTAGAAAGATGTTTGGAGAATACTCAGAGATCTAAAAATAGAATTGCCTTTTGACCCTATAATTCCTTTACTTGGTATATACCCAGATGACCAAAAATCACATTACAACAAAGATATCTGCACCAGATTGTTTATTGCAGCCCAATTCATAATTGCTAAGTCATGGA